>JAHZNC010004952.1:0-28318 GCA_027744095.1 Zhuqinia jingwanae | reverse complement strand
TGGTGATAATGATTAGTATACTGTGTGAAGAGCATCATCTTAAACAAAAAAGCAGTCATTAGTAAACACAGCATTTTTTTAGTAGTTGGCTCCGTTTATGTTGTTCTGTGCTTTTGAGTGCGCTGTGCGCAGAAACAAAGAGAAACCACCGCGCTTCGTTTACTTTCTTATTAACATTGCATTATTTCATGCAGTCCTTTTGAACAGGATGGTACAGTATAGAACTGGTCGTTAAATTTAACTTTACTTTTGAAAAAGTGATGAGAGTCACTAATAATTTGGTGATTTATTGGGTGAATATGAATAATTCGATGGTTATATGATGAATGAATATCAAGTTTCAAGTACATGCGTAATTGTTGTCGGCTAATTAAAATTAAAATGATAATAGTAGTTTGTTGACTCCAAAAGGTTTGTCGTATGATGATGCATTAATTAATGAACCATTTTTTCCAGTCATTTCTAACATTTATTATATAGCTGATTTTCAAATTGATTGTCAGTGAATTCGAAAATCTATAAATCAGTATGTGATTATGTAGGTATTAATCATCTAGAATACTCTTGATTATAACTATCGATTAGGTACGAGGTATGTAGGTATGAATGTACAAGTTTACAAAATGATGACAGTTTCTAACAATTACACGGGCTACATAGATAAATGAAATGAATGAGAGCTTTACAAACTATATGGGTTTCTTTGATCTTTAACTTTAGAAAAGCTTCAAAACTTTTTTTAAGCTTTCCGTTGCGAAAACTGCAACATCTTGTCATTGTTCACTGTCACTGTGCAAATCAATTAACTGAATTTGATTGAATGTGCTATTACTAGTAAGCTCATGCTGCATTGCAAAAAGATACACGCCTAAATCTACCCTTTTCCCAAGAAGAGAGCTCCGTTTCTTTTTACCATTCTATATCTATGTTTGTGTGTGTAAAACATTTTAAAACTTACATACAACAACATTGTCTAATCCCATGGTTCAATGGGCAAAACGCAAAAAAACTGTCATCGAAAAGTGTGTGAAAGTGTCTTTTAAAATGTTGAGCTTTTTTTTGAGCTTGTCGTCATCTAATAAATTATTCTTGGGAGGATGAAATGATAAAACTATATCATTTCCTTTTCGTGTATTAAAAGTACATGCTACACATGAGCAGTAATATTTTGTCATCTGCAAAAAAAGCACAAAATTATACAAGCACAGCAATTTGTTCGTATGAGCGCATGAAAAGAAATGACGGGGCGCGACAGGATTATTTTATGCCCCTTTAAAATTTGTTTCTCTGTAAATTAATAGGTTAGACATGTTCCTGAGGAATATCATCTAGGCAGTTTAAGTTGACTTTCTACAAACTACCAACCACAGTTATGCCATCTAATTTTGGAAAAAAAACAAGAATAATTTATTTTTTCGCGACATAAAACTTTGCCAGGTCGTTAAGCAATACACAATCCTATAACATAATACCAACCCACGCAAGCAAAGGTTGCATTGAGTTACTACAGGCTTTCGCGTGCCCTTTAAAAGCCCTTTAAATCTTGTAAGGCGACCGACAGGTTATTCTCTAGCACACCGGAAGCAAATAGTTGAAATTTCTTGGATTACCAGTTTTTTGGTACTTTGACTTTTGGTAAAATTCACCCTCAACTTGAACTCGTGCATTTAAAAAAAATTTATTTTGGCGTGTCTGCATAATAATCATAAAATGATTGATCAGATAAGATGCATATAATGCAACCTTCATTAAGTTATGCATGTTTAAGTGAACTTTACTTTTCTTTACGCCTCCAAAAATAAACAAAGGTAATTGAGAGCTGTCATGTGCGGCAATATAATATACACTATCACACCATCACCCCAACTTTTTTTTTCGCTTTCCTTAAAGGGTAAAAAAAATCTATAACAGATTTATATTGTTGCCTGAAAAAAATAAACAAAAACAACAACACAACTTCCGAAATCTGACAAGAGACAAGTGCATATAGAGTTGCAATCAAGGTAACATTTTTATATTACACCACGCGAAGCCACAACGTGAACGTGAAGGTAGACTAGATATATGGTGTATATATTTATGATTGTTATCAAAACATTTAAATAAAGCTGACATAAGTGAAGTAATAAAAAGCTTAAGGCTAGCTGGTATATAAGTATACATGTATGCACATATGCAATTTTGTTGAAATTCTAAAAGGCACTGCAGCAGAACGCTCATTCACAAACTGATTTCGTTTATGTGAACAAAATGGATAATATATACTCTCTCACATTTATCGCAAATTACCAAAAAGGAACAACTTTTCAAAAAAAAAATAGTCAAGAAAATTTCTTAAAGAAATATAGACCATTTTCTATAATCCTAAATCATCCCATCATCTGTTTGTTAACTTTAGAAAACTAGCGTTTTGCGTTGGGTCGTCGCCATAAACGCCATATAATGTCAGCAATCTTCTCTCTGATATAGTTTGTTCATTGCTTCTAGTCGTTTACAACCATCCCATCTTCATAAATTATGGTGCGTCTTCTAAAATACAACAATTAGTTAGTCAACTACAACTAGTTGTTGTGGGGTTTTTCGTATCTAAATAATTTGGCAAGAGATGAACAAGAACAGAGTATAGTGCAGCAAATGCAACTAGGTTTCATTTATTTAGGAAGCTTGTGTGAGAGAATGCATATGACAGCGAAAGTTTCCCTTCCAATTCTCTTTTCCTTCCTGTCTTCCTCTTTTACATTTTTTTTTGTGGGTACATAATAAGTTGTTTTAATAGTACTAGTTGGCAAATCTGCAATCGGCAATGCACATACGTACGTATGTTATATGTACGGCGTATGTACCTTTACATTATGATTGCCATGATAATATATTATGCCCTTATGCAATACTATATAAAGTAACGTAATAATGTATGCACATAATAATGATGAAATACATAAGCAATTTTATTGCAACGACAAAAAATATTGATTAAAACATATTTTGAAAAAATATACAGCCCTNTACTATATAAAGCAACGTAATAATGTATGCACATAATAATGATGAAATACATAAGCAATTTTATTGCAACGACAAAAAATATTGATTAAAACATATTTTGAAAAAATATACAGCCCTATAGCCACCGTCAATTGTCAACATGATTCATGTATTTACTGTACTTATAATAATATGACATGGTCATGCGTAATATTATGCTAGGAGAAAATTTAATATTTTTTGTATACACTTGACTAAACTTACACTTTTTACTACGTTTTTTTTAGCTAGAAGACATAATATCTTCAGGGATATAAGTAATGTTGAATGTAAGGTTTTGATCATCATCTATATTGTCGTATTACATGAACTGATTAACTTTCAGTATCTCTACGAGCACTACTACAACTACATATTATTATTACTATTTTTATTATTTAATCAAAAGAAAATATTATAACGACCTTTTCTAAACTGTTTTAATTATAATCGTAGTAAATATTTAGCAGTAGATAGTTGATCATGATTACAACAGCAGGCAGGCAGGCATGTTGATAGTTTAAACTTTAACGACACTTGAAATTTGTTCATAAAGTATTTCGGTAGTGCGTTTTGAATAGGTAGGTAATTTTGGATAAAGTAATTATAAATTAAATTACAAAATAAATTAATCGACATCCAAGATGATTTTTTATTGTAGTATTTTGATTTGATAAAAAAAATCATCAGAGTTTTTAAATTAAAATATTTATCCCGAGTGATCTCAGTAATTGCAATTATTATTATTTCTTCTTGTTCCTTTTCCTGCTTTACAAATGCGATCCATATAAAAACATTTTATTTTCAAAAGGATGAAAACAAACATTTATATATTTGTAACTGGCGAGAGTGTAAAGCATAGCAAGTGAAACAATGAGGGAATGGATCATTGTTGTCTCTTTGCCATTTTAAGAAGGTATATAGCGTTTAAAACATAATAATAAATACTACTTCTACTATTACCACGTAACAAAAATGTCTTTTGTTGTAGCCTCAAGAACGAAAGTGACTCGTATTTTTTATGTTGTGCTCGTGATATTTTTACAATTGTGAATTGGTGTATCACTTTTTATAATCTCTCTCTCTCTCTCTCTCTCTCTTCTGATCCAAAAGATTTTCTAATACAACCACATCATAATGAGGGTGTCATTTTCAGCGTAACGCGTACAAAGTTGGCTTTTGTTCGCTTCCGTGATAATTTAAACGAACAAGTGCACAGTTTAGTAGAATAATAATTATTGTTGTGTTGGTTTTCTTCTACTACCACTACTACTGGCTAATTTGATGACATGTTCCTTCCCAAAATACCTTTAAAAAACATGCATGTTTGCCTAAATTTGCCATTTGCAATTTGCCACTGCCTAAGTACTAAATGCATGTTTTAGTTAATATGCAGTTACATGAGTTTTTGCTTAAGAATAAAAATGGTTTAGTTTTTTTTGCATGCTACTGATGATGCTTGGATTACATAAAATGATTTGACTAGCTTACATAATGACATTTATTTTTGTTTCAAAGCAATCTAAATAATATTACTTGTAATCTTTATGTGTAGCTTATTAAAAATATATATTCATAATATAACATGACATGATGATAGGTTAAATAAATACCGTGAATCGTGAGATTTGAAGTTCTCTTTTCGCAATGGGGAGTGAGTGTGCTATGTATATATGTTTTTATTTTATTAAAAATTTTAATCCCATTTCCGGTGTAGACAATGACATAATAATCATTTATTTTTTTGTGAGTTGCTCATTAATATTCGCCAATATGTCTTCCTTAAAATATGTTTTGAGTTTAGAATAATAATAATCAAATCATCATGAGAAAGTTTTTATTTCTATACTACTATACACGCGCAGTTTAAAAGAGATTAAATTTATCTTCGTCAAGACGGCTATGTATATTATGCATTCCACAAATGTATCACAATGAAAAATTAGCAACGCAATTCAAGAAATTGTTTTGCATCCTATTATAACTTCTCTGGTGGTGGTGGTTGTGTTGTGGTGATTGTGTGTCCCTACATAGGTATTAGATAAAGTCTAACTGACTGACTGAAAGCAATTCACTGGTTGACCGATTTCATATTCTTTAACCGGCAATCCAACTCACAAACTGGCAAAGTACCTTTTTATATCCACTTTGGTCATTTAAATTTGTATGGATACCTCCACATACATACATACCTCTGTGTATTCAACATTTAAATTTTTTTCCTTCTGTTACATAAAAAGCTTTTAGTCTGCGAGTTCGTGTCTTATCATCTGGTTATGTAAGTCACACAGTCACAACAATTCAATTGTCTTGTAAGTGCGTATAATAGCTCGTAGTATACAGATATTATACACACATTATACATACGTATTATTTTTGTTGATTTGAACCTGATTGTTGTATCGCCGCCTCTCATGACGAATACTTGCACACGAAGTAGTGTTCATTAACAAGATACAGTGGTATGTATACCTACTCAAGTCTATAAATCTCTGCCACCATTAAAAATAACACAGTAAATCATTTATATACATAAAAGGAAATGATTATAATTTTTGCGTAATTGCTGCAATTATCGGAAGAAGTGACATTACCTATATACAGATATATTTTTATGTATAAAATTTTATGTTTAAATTTTTTTTAAATTGATACAGCTATTTGTACAGGAAAAACTTAAGCATGCTTATCTAATGTGTAATTTATAATTATTTAAAAGTTTAATTTTTGATTGATATCTTTGAGTGTGTAAGAATAATTTTGTTTTAAAACTCAAAAGTCCGTGACCGCCTACAACACACTACACACATATATATATAGACACACACACACACACACACACACACACACATCTTTTGAAGCATGAAACTACCAAACCATCATAATATATGAATTTTGTTTCGATGTGATTAAGATTATATCATCAAAAGTAAACTCATGCGATATACCAATTGATAACCGATTAACCAAGTAAAAGTTTAAATTCACGCGTTAAGTAATAATAATTATTTTGATTTTGATTTAAATGGTTATGCTGTGTGTACAAGGCATTCCGACATGCCTGTGTACATTTATCGTGAACCACTGTAATTTAAACTGTACTTGATATTCAAAAAATTTAGAAACATTGTGTGTGGTTGTATATGTTGTACAATAAATACTACTACACTACTGATTGATTGGCATATATCCCATTTTTCCTTATTCATGTGCCTAGGCAGGTATATACACAATTTTATACATCATCAAATTTGCGGTGAACCCTGAAAAATAATATAGGTATTTTTTGGTTATTGGTGTAATTTGCTGTCTATGTTATTATTATTATCGCGATTAGTGCATAGTTTTTTTGACTTTGTACTTGTTATAAATTTTGATTGATTTACTACTAGTAATTCACATGTGTCCGAGACACACATACATAACTTGTTATGTTATAATAATATATGCGACAGTGAAATTTTCAAGGTTTTTTTGTCTTCCGCAATATGCAAAGGATCATTAATACAACAAGAAAACTTTTAACTTACTTGAGATGATGATGATTAGAGAATAAAATAAAATTTTCTAAAACATAAAATTGTGCATTTTTGACATCGATTATAGAGCTAAATGCACAATGATTGCAGTTTTTAAACCAATTTTTAAACTGTTATGTCAATTCATATTTACATTACACTGGTAGCAGGGAATTCATCGTGTACGTTTGTACGTTCTTACACCTTTTCCAACCATATGCCACAATACAAACCAGTCTATTGTTAGTTGCGATCATATCGTCATAATCATGAGCATTTTATTACTTTAGAAAAAATAATAATTGTTAGTAAATACAAATTTGTGTTAAATAAAAAGTGGTCTAGCAGCTAGCTGCTACTAGCAATCTTCCTCGTTTTTCACTATCTTCCCTCCGCTCTTAGACATTTGCACATCTCTAACATACATACATAAATGCTTCATTAGTTTACGCAAGCATCATCAGGTATGTATGTACGCACCACCATAATATACGATTTTTAAGTGAAAAAAAAGTAATTCATCAAGCACACGAAATCACGTGTGTTTCGTGTCATGTAGTTGTTGTCACAGGATGAGAAGATCACAAAAAATGTGGTATACAATAATGTAAGATTTTTACAGCAACAAGAAAATAGCAAGTTTCATTTCTGTTATGACCTTCACACTCATTCACATCATCATCGTCATTTAATTTAACAAATTTTAAAATCTAAAGAAAATTCTAAAGGCTCGACTCGACGCTCGCAGGCTATCCTTTCTTGCCCATGTAAGCATATTGTAGAAGAAGAAAAAAATAAGAAAATTGTTAAAAATCTTTGATGGAAGATAATAAACAAAGAAAGTGAGGAGGAAGACTATGTCAAGTTGCGAAAGTGTGATGCAGCACAAATCAAAATATCTTTGCAATCTATGTAGTAGTCAAACAAATAGGAAATAGAAGCCAACCGTCCACACACACACACACACACACCACCGTGGAAGCAAAAGATACTATCAGATATATACACATAATATTTAACCTGCCTGACCATCCGATTATCACGTTTAATTAAAATACATATTAAACAATAATTTTTATTGACATTGGCCAAATATTCTAATTTCATCACAAAACAGGTAATCCTTCATATTATTAAGCATGATTAGAAAACTATTATCGCAACTCAGTTTGTTTAAATGACCGGCAATTCAAGTTCGATTCTTCAATTACGCATACATTATAAATACAAATATGAATGGTTGTACGTAGGTATGTATGTAATACATATACCTACATATCATTCAGATAATGTTACTCTGCGTAAACATACAATGCCGGCTAAATGACCAAAAATGTCTTGAAATACATTATAACATCCAATGATAACAATAATAATAACAAACTTCACCATTCAGTCAGATTTCATAATTTCTTTTTTTATTATTTTACTCAACAAGGAAAACCAGTAGTTATTAAAATGGCAAGTCGCGTGCAGTGTAAGCATGCAATAATAATATGATAACATTGTTGATTACGCACCTATAGCTCACTATTTAGATACATATGTATATAAATATAAAAAAAGTGATACTCACTCGTCAATTTTATTATTACAGTAACAACATATAACCTTTCATACATTTTATTTTTAAAAAATCAACTTACTTCCACCACCACTCATCATGAACGAAAGGGTATGAACGAAATGTTTCATTGACAATTCAAAAAAAAAATTTTGATTTTGAAAGTAAAAGTTGTCAAGATTGTATGGCGTATACTTGACTATGTAGTAATAATAAATGCCAAAAAAAAAGCTGTAATGCTGCACATTAGTACAAGCAGTGTCGCATTTTTTTATTAAAATTTAATGGCAATAAACAATGCAAGATATCCATACAGAATCCTTATACGCACACACACTTGGCTGAGTGAAAAAAGTTATAGGTAGAGTCGTTAAAAATGGAATTAAAAAGAAAAATCTTGTCAACGCACTGCACTGAACGCGTCAATTTTTCCCTTCATCACTCACACTTTTTTTTTGCTTGTGAGTAAGTTTTGCCTCGCATGTACATCTTTTAGTTTTGAATCTTCTTTTTTTTGTGCAGAGATTTCATAGTGAAAATGACCATTTTTGTTACAGGTTCAATCAAGTGCACAAAAAAAATCCCATAAAGCACATGATAAAAAAACGAATGCGTAATACACTATGCTCTGCTCGTGTAATTGTAGTAATGATGATGACGTTATTTAACAGTAAAATTGCACAAAGGTTGATGTATTTTTTCAATTTCTGAAATTTCATGTGACACCTGAGTAGAGCTACAAAGACAGCAAGTGTAAAGCTTCTATTCATAAAATAAATTTCATATTATACCCAAGTATTCACAATCACTAATCACACACAGTCAGCTAGAATATTTTTTTTATTTCTTGTATATTCTCCCTCGTATATTTTCAGAAAATGCAATGCATGCATGATGATGTGCATGCACATACAATAAATAAATGGACAAGCAACACTGCAAATCACACACAGGTAGTTAAATGAGTAGAAAGGTTATCCATAGTGTAACGAATTTATCATCGTGTCATATCAAATCAATGTTTAAAAAATATATATTTATATGTATACATATATTCTAGCCAATGGCAAAATGAATGCAGTATATATTTTTTTATGGATTGCGTTATAGTCATCAAACTCATCATGAAATTGAAAGGTAAACAAAGTCTTCTGCTGCTGCTGCAATGCGCACGCAGTGAATTTAGGCACCAGAGATGCAAAATGCATCCTTTCACTTTGAATCTTTCTGAAATCTCTTGTCGACGACGTCCACAATGACGCTGTGTGTAGGTAGGTTTGATTGAGGGAACAAAAAATTAAAATAGATAGTAGGCAATTAAAGTGAACAAAGAATGTATTATTGTGTACATAGGCGTATGCAACTAAAAATTACATTGATTTATTTGTATGATTTATCATCATTCATCAGAGAGTGCAATAATATGCAATGGTGAGGTTGTGTGATTCTTTTTGACAGCGGTGGTGGGAGATTCTGATCTTCTACATTAAAAACGACAGACATTTTAAAAATGTCATCATCGCTCAAATTCAAATTATATGGTATAATAATAATTATAAAAAGTAGAGGAAGACTCTCTCCTGTCAAATGATAATAATAAGTATCCAGAAATATATATTACTTCAAGTACGTGCCATTTTTTGTGCAAAGAGCGGCAGTGCCACTTTGGTGGTGCTTCCGTTAAAGCGGATGTATTGGGGAAGGGGATATATTGATTGTGTAATAGTCAGAGTTTGTTTGTGCGTGTGCGTTTAATTTTTTAATAATTCTCGTGACTGTAAAATTAGAGCTGTACTAACTGTCCTCTGTAATTTCAATTTATACAGTTTTTGCTGGTCTGGAAGAACTAAACTTGGAAAACATCGGATTCGAACATAACTTGAATCTTGATGTGGCTGCCCAAGACTACAAAAACAACAAGCGGTTGACCTTGGCCGTGGTAAAAACGGGACATACGTGTAACTACCAACCAGAGAGGGCATCGTGTTAGTTTAAAAGATTCGTTTACTATCGCCCGTCAGAGAGATTTTCAGACGTTTGCCTGCTGCCGTAAAGTCGGGTGCACACTTTTTTCCCCTTATCATCATCAGTGGTGTTCTTGTGACACTATTGCTGACACCGGCAGAACATGCGGTTTACCTCCGTTTTGACACTAGTGGGAATTTTCAGTCTCTCACATTCATGGATTGTTGGCGGACCAAGAAGAAATGGTATGTCAGACTTTATAGGTTGTGTATATGTTTAAAATGTATTACTTGCAAAAGTTTCTCGTTTGATGAAAATACTGCGTGACAAATCTTTTTTTCTGGCAAATATGGCAATATCCCATTCCAACGAAAAAAAATCAATTTCAATTGTCGCTCATCATGATTTTGATTGATTGGCAGGTGCGGCTGACATAACAAGCTCGTACTTCTTCCCTCGCCTGTTCCCTCAAGTGTTCACCGGTGGTGCCAGAAGTTGTCCTGGTGGAGGATGCACGCTTGCGATTTTGTGTTGGCTGACGAGGACGGGATGTGGTAACACTTACGATGAAATGTAATTGCCAAAACAAATAAAACACACGTTTATGCATATGGTTGAATTCATTTCCTGGTTATATATGTCATATGTTGGGCCCGTGTCAGTTTAAAGACGAGGAGAGTGTCACATTAATTTTAATTTTAATATATTTACTAGGCAATCCGCATCCACATCCTACTTGACTTCCTCGCAACAGGCTTTAAGGAAAGAGGAAACTTTCGATATCAACGATCTCTCAGTTTCAGACTATGATGTCGGTAAGTAGTATACACCCGAATAAATATGTATATAGTATAACTTTTAACTTTTATACAATTTAAAACTCAAATCAATGCAAATCAACAGCATAATACAGATACTTCATTCTGTAATGCTTCATTCTTCAACATACATATATATATGCATGTTTTTCTCTCATTAGAATGCGGAATTCAGAAAATGGGCGCTCAAAAGCGTATCATCGGGGGAAACACAGCATCATTTGGAGAACTCCCTTGGCAAGCTCACATTCGTATCTCCGGATTCCAATGTGGAGGCGTGCTTTTAAATCACTATTATCTGGCCACAGCAGGTTTGAAATAAGATCGCGATTGCCTGCTCTCTAAAGTGTGGTCTTTGCTTATATTATTCAAAGTTTCTTTACAGTATGTAAAGTCTCGTGTATGTAGTGCATGTAGAGTTTATTTTAAAAAATTGTGTTGTGCAATATTCAATCATACTTTATAGCTCACTGCGTTCACCGAGCCAAACTCTCTGATATTACCATTTATCTTGGAGAACATGACACGAAAGATACTGGCCGGTGGTTGGAACCACTTCCTGAGGAGAGATTTGCGGTGGTAGAGCGTATCATTCATCCCCGCTTCAAGTACATGTTGACACAACCGGATAGGTAAACATACATAATATAATAATAAACTTTCAAACTAATTTTCTTTTATGAAAATCTTTATTGGGTTGCTTTAAATGAAATTTCAGATTTGATGTCGCTTTGCTGAGACTTCATAGGCCTGTTAGGTTCAAAGCAAACATCCTTCCAATTTGCCTACCTCAAGATGAAAGGAGTTATGAGGGAAGAGTAGGAGTTGTAGCGGGCTGGGGGAAAACTGATACCTCTTTTGGTAATACTTGTCTCTAAACAAGCAATCTCGATAAATTGAGAATTGGATGTATGTATATTTGTAAAATTGCAATAGTAAATTTAACAAATTTTTTTTTGTAGGTAAAACTGGAACAAATGTGTTGCAGAAAGTATTGGTGCCCATCATCAATAACCACGAATGTCGCAGGTGGCATCATCAAAAACATATCCGACAACAACAGCACGATGGATAAGGGCTCAGATATCAGCATAGCACTCGCCAACACTTTAATGAATATATACATATATCGTGATTTTCGTAAATATGTATTTTAAAAAAATGCAGTCACAGGCGCAACATGCAGTTTAAATATTTTTTTATGTAAAAATATTTAACTGGTTTCACAAAAAAAAGTATTCTGGACGTTTGTCGTATAAGTACAATTACCTATATTACATGGTCCAATTATATATTGCAAAGAAAAACGAGTCAAGTTTTTTCAACGCATACACAGAGTTGTAATAATTTATTATTTTTCTACAAATATATAGACTAAGTTTGTATCCTAATATTATTATCAAGGTAATCAATTATTCATGAAACAAAATTTCTCCGCTAGATATGCACCTAAACTTGTTGCCCTTTATACTTTTTTGTATATAAAAAATATATATGTTAACACTTTGATTACTATAGCAACTGTACAGATGGTTAAATAGATTTATGGCGGAAATCTTCACTGTATCAAGTGGAGCGTTATATATTTTTTTAAGTTCTCTGATTTTTTTTGTGTAGAGGAAATAGTCTGTTTTATTGTTATTGTTATTGACCTAAGGTTTATACTTTGTTGTTCTTCTGGAAAATGTTTTTATAGTTGTTATTTTTATTTTTGTACGTTAAATAGATTATATCTTAAGGTTTTTCGAGGATATTTTTTTGTATGCTTTTCTTCCAATACTTTTTTTACACAAATATAAAATGTGCACATTCGTAAAGAAATAAAAATATAAAACTCAAGGATTTAAAAAAAATGCCATTTGCAATTTATTTTATACTTATATGTATGACCAAAAACTATACAATTGGATCATTTCCTTATTTAATTTTTGTGTAAGAAAGAACAACATGCATTAAATTACATTATGATCATCAAACCAAATGGTAAGTACTAAAAGCGTCATCTACCAGCGCTACATACATTCAATTCATTAAACGTGAATACGTGTATGTATCTAATATTGTAAGCATGTTCATTCTGCAGTTTCTGCAGTGCAATACAGGTGAAAAAATGCTCCTTTTCTATTAACAATTTGAAGGGAAAAAAATCAATTGATAAAAGTTTTTGATTATCTTGAAATCAACTATGTATCAACAGCATGCATCTTTCAGGTTCTCACAACACAAATATCCAACTGCGTTTAAAAATAGAAATCGACAGTTAAATTTATTTAAACATTTATCCACTTGGATTTCACAGCTCTTCTTCCCCTTTCAGGGCAGACAGTACTATTTCAAATAAATTGAATCTATTTCATTTTCTGTGTGACGAAACAAAAATCTAAACTGTCTTTAAAAAAGAATGTGTATGCATATACCTACCTACATTTACATAAGTATTTGCAAACATTATACGAATATATGCTTTAAAATGTATTATTATTATTATTATTACGAGCACCTTATACTTTAATCCTATAAATTATTTTCATTATGCGCCAGTTGTTGTCAGCTCAGCAGCACCTTATATCATAATCACAATGAAAGCCAAATTGAATTCAAATTCAAAATACATATTCATTCGACAATAAATAGCAGTTTTTTATGCATAGGAAAATGGCTCATGTGGATAGGAAAATTGACGGTGTATTTTTATTCGACTAAAAAGAGAGGATTTTATAACACATTATTAGACCTGTCGATACAAACTAATGTGTTTTGAATGGAGCATAGCCATCTAATCATGATGATTTATTTGCACTATTGTTACACCTCACGCACGTTAATCATTGAAGAGATCACCCTATACTTAAATAAAACTGAATTTATTGATGAAAAATATATATGTGCATAGGTATATAAAAAATACTCTACGCTCGTAATTAAATCTTTGGTAATACCTTTTCTTATTTGTAGCAATTTTATTTCTTTACGCATAACATGAGACAAGACGACATGACGTGTGTACATTTAGAATTAACGCTAAAAAGGAAAATAAAAAAATGCATAAATAAAAAAAACGGTTTTCTCCTTTTTACCTCATTACCTCTTCTCTTCTTCATTTCATCATCATGAGAATGACGAATGACTGATGATATTGACAAACAAACAAAAACTGCATCTTCATGTATCACGTTTTTTTCTCGCCTTTAAATAGATCTATTAATAAAAAAACGCTGTGACTTAATTTCAATTAAAACTACCAAAAAAATCTCATGTGTGTGTGTGTTACGTATATATCATTTTGTTATCTTTTTCAAACACAAAATGCATGATTTTAAAGGAAAGTTTCCCTTTTTCTTTTTGTTACGTGAATGCATAGGTTTTTCTTGGTCTTTTGAAATTAGATTGGGCATTGAAGAATGTATGTATATGTATGTTTAAGTGTCTCTTTGAATTTGAAATCTGAAGATCAGTGTCTTTAGTGCGGTACTTACTCTACCCACATCCCATAATAATTTCAAATGATGTTGGTGGTGGTGTTAACATAGCTTTGCATTAATTTGTAAAAATACAAAATATAGTTGATAATAATAATAAGCCAGAGTTATTCAAGCAAATCGGAAGCAGAAAGTTCCTTTTCCAGTTGTAAGAAAAATAAAATACTAGCAGTGCCTAAAATGCGACCTAAAAAGCCGAAATCGTGTTGCTCACTAATATTTCGTACTCCAATTATCTGTTTTGTTATTAAATTACTTTTTTTTCAAAAATTTGCTGTGAGCAGTGATGGCCATAATAATAATAATAATTCATCCCGTGTAGTAATTAGTACGCCTAGTCATCATGAATATTACATTTACGAAGATGATGGAAATGTCGACATGATCACGGAAGATGATACATTGCTATCATCGCCCGATTTTTATTTTGAAGACAATTTTTCATCCTCATTTAAGCAAGGTGGTGGTGGTGCCACTGGTAGGATTAGGCCATTTCCTCATTTTCATCATGTGAGTCGTGACGACACAAGTAGTAAAGGTGAAACCAGTGAGAACAAAGAGTTTCCGGTGATGGATGTGAACCACAACATTTACGATGCTGAAATAGAAGAAATTCAGCAGATGATAAATAGTTATAATAATAATAATAATAATAATAATAATAATAAAAGTGAAACTGTTTTCAACACAGCGATTACCCCAATTATAACAAAGAGGCAAGATGAAGATATTGTAGTACATCATCATCGTATGTTTAAAAATAAATATCGTGATTTAATTGGTCCTACTCCAATATCTCTTCCGTCATCATTGGATCATAGTGGTAATGGACTATCGACTACTTTAATTTTGCAAGAATATGTGCGCGGAAATCCGGTTTCAGCTGTTGTCATTCCAAATACGGATGCCACTGGTCCTCCACCACCACCCCCACCTCGAGCTCCCACATTAATGATCCCGAAAAAGATAAATGGAAAGATGCCCGGATTTGACATCTTTGATCACAGAAAACGACAATACGGTAACTTAATTGGATCTACCTATGTATGCATATTATAGTATTAGTTGGGATGATTTGACTTTTTTATTTCACAGGAATTATTATTTTACTGTTTAATTTGATCACGTGCATATAATTATAATTTTACCAGTTCATCCATTCTATTTAGCACCTTCCTATTTTCTTCCATGTATTTTTAACTCATTATTTCTTTTCTCTCTTCTTATCCTCCACCACCATCAAAATCCACATACCTCAGTATTCCTTTGTGTATGAGAAACCGCTATGTTTTGGGAAAGACCCTTATAGTTACTTTATTGCATGGCTTTTGTGGGAAACGCCCACCCTTTCTATTACTTCTACGTGGTTTTATACCAGCATGAAAATGTACTTACCTAGATAGGTAATGTGAAGTTTGCCAACCCAAGTGTGGAATATTGTATATCATATATTTAAGTACAAAGTACCTCTCTCCCTCTCTCTCCCTCATCTCTACTAGTGACTAGAAGTTAAATCTTCAAGAAATGTAAAGAAACAACAGGAACTCTCCTCAAAAACTAAACCATGAAAAATCCTATCATATCATAATTTTCAGCTCGTTTTTGTATGCACAGGTAAAATAGTAAACGCTTTATACTTCTACATATATGCATGTGAATGACCGTGATCATCATTCCAATTTTCATCATCCGTATTTTCTTTGGTGGGGCACCAGAACAAAAGAAGAGCACTGCCTGGCGTGTTATATAGGTATATTCCTTTCTTTTTGTGACTCTTGTTGTGCTCTTCAGCAAAACGGAACGGATTATTATTGCTCTTATTTCAGTACTTATTTTCAAGACTTGGTAAAATGTATAAAGTTTACCCAAAAAAAAATACATAACATTATGCATGTATGCGGATGATGATAATGAACACAACAATACATTACTCATTTCAGCTCTACTGATCACAAAAACCATTCCGAGCGTGTTTAGTTGAGTTGACACAACCAGAGCAGTAGTCTAGTAGTACATGCACACAAAACACAAATTTTTTAAAATGTTAAAAAAGAAAAGAAAAAAAAGCATAAGCATTTCAAGTGACAGAATAAAGTGCACAATTCATATAAAAGATTTTATAAATAAATAAATGATACTCAATAAGGCATTTTGAAGTTTGAAATGAAAATGTGCACACACATAAAACACAATGAAAAAAATATATTGCAATGACATCAACAACAAACATCATCATGATGATTACAAGGCACTTTGTTCTTGACTCTTTACATTGTTCTTGAAAAAAAATATGTTCTTCTTCTGCCACTACCACTTGTTCGTGGAACAACAAGCTTTTAAAGTAAATATGTGCTTCTCTGCTATACTATAATAACTATGAGACGATTTCTTCAGGAGTACTTTGTTGTTAATAGGTGCGCACATGAAAAATACTATTGAAAACTTTCTTGAAGATACTGCCGCTGCCACGCCGCGCACACCAACGACGACGACGCTTGCATGGCTGACTTCCTACCCTGAGCTCATTTCCCATTTCAAATCATGATGTACATATACCTACACAATATATATGCTAATATAAATGCAAGTCTTCATCTTATCGTTCTTACTTATGGCCGTCACCGTCATCAGCCATCGCCAGTATTGCATGAAAAATTGTTATAGATTTGTCTGAGTACCTACATTTCGTTTGCACAAAGATTCAACATTCCTCCGAAACTGAAATTTACTCAAAACTGGGTGATTAACATTGTCAATAATATCTGACTTTACAAGAAAATAAAAATAAATCTAATAAATAACAAATTCAATAAGCCTTAATCTAAAACCCTCAATGTATCATAAAGACGGCATAATATTACTTCCTTTGTGCAGAATAAAATATTCTTGGTGATGGAAATATTTCGACAATAAAAGTTTGAACTTCAAACTGCAATTTTGATCGAATTGGTTTATTTTTTGTCTTTTAGGTGACAACAATAAAAGCAATTATTCACAAGTGTAAGGTGTAGATCCAAAGCAGTGCATCAAATTTCTTCACATGAACGCCTGTTCAAGACAGACGGACGTCACTATTGTCCGTGCAAAGAATGAACACATAAACCTTAATTCAAAAGTACAAATAGATGTATCGGTGGTGGTCTACCGTTTTTGTAGATCTACTGACTGAGTACCTTTTGTGTTTTTGTGCATATTCCTTGTATTTTGACTTGCATTTCACCTAAATAGGTGATTCATGATCCCTTCAAAAGTTTTACCTTATATTACGTTGCGTTCTTCCATTTTAAAACTGAATATTGTCCCCATAGACTGACAATAATGAGACAAAATTACTTTAGACTCATAAAATATCGCTGCTACTACTGCAACAAGAACACGAAATTCTGCTCAGCCGACTGTTTCATAGTTTCATAAACAGAAACAAGGGAGCAAAATAAATGCTTATACTGTTTACTTGTAAGTATATGTAGAAATAGTATAAAAGTGTATATTTCAGAATGTACCTGCTGCACTATTATTATAACTTTGTCTTTGCCTGCTATGAAATGCATTGTTTGCTACTTTAAGATTAAGAATATTATTATAATTTTTGCTATTATTAGCAATATACTTGCTGCTGCTGCTACTACTGACTTACTCTCCCCATTGTTATGTTTTTACACATAAACACGTTACGTTTTGTTGTAAAACCAGGTAGACCAGTAGAATGTAGCAAAGACACGTAATGCCATGCCCATGATAATGTTGATTACGATGATGATGACATTTGAAAGGGTTAAAATTAATTTTTTTTGAATGGTTTTACAAAATTTCAAGTACTAGACTGCTATTTAGGACACTTTATTCTCTTGACTTTTAGCTTTAATACATACATACATATTGTATGTAAACGATTATCATCATTTCCATAACCTACGTACCAAACATACATATCTGCTGCATATTGCCTGCCACCTCCACACGCAGTTTACCTCTGCCATGTTCTGTTGTAATAGCAATCTCTTCTCTCTTTTTGTGTTTCGCCGTAAATATTGGTAGGTAGGCGTGCATCGGGAAATTACGCATATACTTATTTATCATGAATGATATTTTGTTTCATATTAGTTTCTTCTCGATTATCTATCCCTTTGTTTGTTTGCATTATAAATTCTTTTCTTGTCATCGTAATCATCTCATATTGCATTGTTGCTGCTACTATTATTACTACCACTGCTACAATCCCACCAACAACGGCAGTCAGAAGAAACAGAAAACAATTTTCCATTCTCTCTGCCTACACCTGTCAAAAACTCCTCAAAACTGTAAACGTTGTGTGTGTGTGTGTGTGAGCTGAGCGGTGAGCACACATGAATACTTTTAAGTTTTTATGAAACATTGTTTGTTGTGGAACTATGTGTGAAAGATCATCTCATTGTTGACTTGTGAGACAACCCAGACAGTGGAAGAGTGATTTTATTATTGGTCCTCCTACTACTGTACAATTGACTGCATCAGAAAAATATACATACATAATGGGAATATTATGAACAGCGTGAACAATCATATTCCCAAGTTTCAAAAGTGTCTTTTTACTTTTTGCACACTTTCATTTAAAAAAACAGCGTGAATATTGGACTACATTCCAAGACGCGTAATGCAGTGGCTAATAAACACAAGTGAAATTTTCGTCTTCCTCGACTCATTTTCTTGTCCCTTTCAATAATGATCAATGATCATAGTGCTATGCATTTCTTGTGGATACTTCAAAGTTAAAGTCATTCACAAAAAAAAAATCAAAATACAGATTACTTTTTTTGTGTGGTTAGAAATGAACGCAACAGTTAGTTTTTGGTGCTCTATTGTTTTTGTTATTTGTTAAAACCGTTTCCTCTCTCTTGATTTCCATTTTCTGTGCCAAATGAGCCAACATTCTCAGGAAGTGAGAATAGGAAGTCAAGCGATAGTTGAGCCATGTTCAAAAATAAACTTGGCGTTACGCTAAATAGTGAATGAATATAGTAGCAATAATAAAAATATATATTGCATTTTCTAAATAGTGCACTTGGTTGTTAAAATGGACAATTATAGTAATAGATTCTAAAATAACAAATTTGTTGCAAATACGATTTTGAAGGCGATTGCGTGATGAGACCACTTTTAATTCACTAAATCGTTAACTACCATTTGTGTACTTCTATTATTTGAAAGTTTAAAGTTAACAATTATCCCGTCAAGAGCGGACAAGCTGTTGCAACATCATCACCACGCTGATTTAGAAATATAAATTAGATTGTACTGTTATTTACATTGGTTAATTTTGTGATTCCAGTTGATATACAAGCAAACAATTTTTGAAAAGAGATCAGTGAATTTGACTAAATCGTAATAATGAGATGCAAATTGCTGAAAAGTGGTTTCATTTCAGTGTGAACATCGACTCGACGACGCCGTGGCTTAAAAAAAACCAAACTTCTGTTGTGACTCGTCCATCATCATCTCCATCTGTATCCGCTATTATATCATTATCATAAAAGTAAAGTATAACATATAACAAGTACTTTACTTGTAGCTTGTTACTGAACTTTGGTGAGAAGTCGTGTATGTAGCCCCGGTTTTTTTGTGACGGTTTATGGGCATTGGTCCATGCAGACATGCATGCAACGGGGATGCACGTTGATCATCATCATCATCGCTTTTGCTCTTCTTCACTAATATGATATGTGATTGTAATGAGCTCTATATTATACTTCAACAATGATGGTCTCATAGTCAACAAGAGTAAAAAGCTATCTTTTTACTAACGTTTTTTTAGAAGGAGAAATACCCTGAAGCAAGCCAAACAAACGTAGTAAACAATGCTTTTTGGATTAAACCCACCAGCAACAACCATGCACTTGCTGTTGTTGGAGTAGTAGGCAGTCAAAGAGCAGAAAAGTCACTTCCGGAGCGTCTTTTTCCATTGTAGTGCAGTTTACAATGAAGAGATGATGATGAACACATTTCATTTCAGTCTGTTGGGGTTGTTACCATTATTGTTACAGTGAGGCTTCCTGAGCGAGAGATGAAAGCTCTCCCGTCGTCAGTGTATTCATCCCTTTTATCTGTGTATTGACACGAAAGGGTTTTCATAGGAGATTCAGTTCAGTTTGTTGGGTGTGTTGTTTTTTCACTGATTATTGTGGCAAATTGTATACGTAACATTGCAAAAATGTCATTTATATATGCAGTGTATATACTTTGTTGATGTAGCACTGGCATGACTATATATACCATTTTGGCTGTATAGGTACGTACCTAAATATAAAGTTTTGAAGATGAGCAACTGAGATAACCGTGATTTTGGTACCCAGTGTGCACTACACACAGTCATCATTAATCATCCTCCCATCCATCGGAATCAAACAGAAGCCATTTTTGCATACATGCAAAAATGTTTTGAAGGTCATATGATGATACATGTTACTCATAGCAAGTAGAACAGATTTGTGAAGTGATAAGCCAATAATGACACTTGCAACCAGTCAGTCATATTTACAATTTTATCGAGCAATTGATAATATCCGTCCGCGTGTAGTAGTTCAGTTGTGTTTTGTTGTGTGATTGTTGTGATGTAATGCACCAAATTAAAAGGATGGATTTAAGCAGTAAAGTTCACGCGAACCGTTTATAGCTGCTACATTATAATTTTGTTTGTGGATTTTCGGTAAAACATTGTCCACAACGATGAGGTCCAGAAAACCTTTCCGGATGAAAGGGATATTCCTCCTTTCGTTTTCTTCGCAACGATATTACCGAGGGATTACACTGTTTATCCTGCTGGGAGCTATTGCTTTGGTGCAAATACCGGTAGCGGGGATTACCGTGCCTTATGAAAATAAACGAAATAGTCCAGATCCCACTGATCCGGACTTTAGTTATAGCTATGTACTAAATAAAGACGTGAGATATAGGAAACCTAAGTATTTTAGTAATGTTTCTCCAATAAGTAGTAGTAATAGAAATAGTACCAGCAGTAGTATTAGTAGTGTACATAATAACAAAAATGTGACGAACAATGCAAGATCAACTGGGAGAGGAATAGGAAGCAGTAGTACTAGTAGCACCGCTTTGGTAGCAGCTTCCAGTCCAGTAACAGTGTCATCGTCGTATTTATCATCATCATCAACACCGAAGCTGACAATGGTGTCGGGATTAAGGAACGACAGGTAAATCTCTTTGATTTTATATTAGTGCAAAGTGCAATGCAAACATTCTCATAATTTATGCAAATTTAAAAATTTTGAAAAATTAAATATCTTGAAAAAAAATATTATAGACTGGAGTTCATTCACCAGCCAAGCTCGTCCTACCGGCCCATTTCCCATTCCACACACAGCCGTCATCGACCTTATGAGCTGACCTCTGTAGGAGGAGGTGGCTCAATCGGTGGGATCATGACTCCTGGCTATAACCGATTCGGGTTTGCCACAGGTCCTTCACTTGGTTTCCATTCTCCTTCATCAAGCTCATCATCATCATCAGCATCATCTTTTTCAACAAGAAGAGGCGACTCCCTGTTTGGCGCCAGTGGTTTTACCAGCAGCAGCAGTAGTAGCAAATATGATAAAAACCGGAAGGGTTATGATCGTGGCGTGGATCATGAAAGCTTGTATAGACCTATAACGCTAAAAGGTCCATCCTCAAATGGCGGTTTGTACAATAACAATAAAGACAAGTATAGCGGAAGTCGGTATGGGACCACCACAAGTAGTGGAGGGAGCTCATCCTTTTCCTCCTTGAGTTCAACAAACAATAATTACAACAATGACAATGACTACCGACCAAGACCCCATGCTTATGAGGGTCTTTCGAGTGCTGGTGGCAATAAAGATAACAGAAAAGACTTGACATTAAGTCAAATGCTTGATATGAGTGCGACCAACGGTGATAATTTGGATTTGCAGCATAAAATGCAAATTCAAGAGCTCTTGTATTCTAACTCTAGTAGACTGAATGAAGATGCAAGGCAGCTAGCAGGTTTGTTTTTAAAATGTGTAGTAGAGAGAAATAGTCAGTTAGAAGAGAAAATATTGCATGTCAAAAGAAAGAAGAAGAAAAAAAATTCAAATTGTCCCCAACTATTATTTTGTCAGCGTATCTGAATAATAAATAAAGATTTTAGATTAACTGTTTATTTTTTGGTAAATCACATTTTTTAATGTTTTTTTTTTGCAGTGATTCCTCAAAATTGCTGGCATGCTGGTAGAATGTACGGTTGTTCGCTAAGTGTATCCTGTGTGCTTCAAGGATCCAAGCCTCTTGACCTATGTAATGGAGGAATGATCTGGGTATGTATTTTTTATAAACCTTTTACTATTTTTGCATGCTACGCAATTTGTGATGGTCGCATTTTATAACGGTAATTATACTACTGTAATAAAATTGGTACTACTACTATATTACTATTGCTTTGCGTTCAATCACACACCATCATCATCTCAAGTGCTTCTCAGAAGACAAAGCCGTGAAACTATTTTTGATCGAAACAGGAAGAATGAAAGAAAGAACTGCATTGCAGCAGCTATGAAGATGCTATATGTATATTTTTATGATGGCATTAACATGATCTTTATTGATGTTGTTTTGTTTTCACTGTTTTTATTTTCTGTTGTAGGCTTGTTGCGTACCAAGAGAAAAGGCTTCTGAGGCTTCTTCGGCTGTGGGAATATTGGATAATCCACGTAAGTTTGCTAACATGGCGTATAGAGTACAGTACTACTTTTTATACACATTTCACATGTAGTCTAAATGAAAACGAATGAGTCAACACGATTATATTATGACACAACAGCTATAGCAAATAATTTTGTTTAGCTCGCAGAAAGTCTTTAGAGAAAAAAGAGGAATGAATGAAGATTATTATGATGGCCATGTTGATAGTTTCATTGACTTGTCATTTTTACCAACAAAACGCATTTTTTGTTCTCTTAAAATGTGAGATTATACATGCCTACATACATATTATCTACACATTTATTTATGTAGGTAACTGACTGATATACATATAAGCTAGTTTCATTGTTTACAGCAGCAGCAGCAGTAAATACAGTTTCGTGTCTAGGTACGGTACCAATTTTGTAAGCTGTATTTTAAATGAACCATGGACCAAGTACAGGAAATACCCTTTTACCAAATCATTTCATTCAAACGGTCGCTGCTCGCCCAGCTAGGTGTGACTGTGACAGTTGATTATTGTTACACAGCTCACAAAATGCAGAAAATGACTTATTTATATTGTAGATTATGGATTTTGAATTCATTTTCAGATGGCTGCTGATGTAGATTTATATATACCTATTTTTACACTATAAAATGAAATACTTGTTTAAGAATTTATAAAAAGATTTGCCCATCATCAAGTGCCGACAGACAGGCAGCAGCAATATATATATATATATATATAGCGAGAGAGTCAAAGGTTTTGGTCGTGTGTGTGTGTGTGGCAGTCTGGCACTCTGCTGACATATAAATGAAAGTAGCACAAGACAACATGACGATCAAAAAGCTTTTCTGTGCTGCTGCTAGTTTGGTTTTAAAGTGCAGGTGTAAAGTAGTCAAGTGGGATTTAATTCATGCCTTATTTACAAAGGAAAGGAAGTTGAAGACTTTGTGTTGAGTGTGACACATTTGACACCGGCACTGTACTGTAAAGTTAAAATACCTACTCATATTGGTAGTGTAGTATAGCAGTTGTGTGCTCTTAAACCAAGTCACACAAAAGAATAGGACAATGAGAATACGCAGGGCAGGACGTGCCTTTTTCATGGTTTAATAAGTTCAGGAGAACCAGAATCTCTGAAGAAGAATAATAATAATAATAAAAACGGTTTGAAGATTTTGTATTTGTAGTACAAAAACCAAAGTAGACAAACATTGTCAGCAAATTAGAAGAATATCATGTGCATGCGTGCGTTCAATTGTTCGAAAGTCAGTCAGTCATTCAGTTTATGGATGATACTAAGCATTACTATTTTTTGTTATGATTTTCTAAATTTTTCAATAGTTTTCAGCAACAAATCCTACTCTTATGATTTATATCCACCAACAAGTGGCTTTGAGAATACCTCAAATAATCGACGTCCTTACAGCGCCTACTCTAGTAACAGCATTTTTAATCCAAGTGGAGCAAGTAGTGGCAGCAGTAATAACAATAATAATTATAATAAAAATACCAACAGTCAATTGTCCTCGTCTTCTTCAACCTCAGCGCTAACCGCTCCTTATCATGATCATGACCCTGCTGGGCTATACCCATATCGCCCGGCTTTCTCTTCGGTTGATAGACTTGTCACCTCCAAACCCTCATATTTCAATAGACCTTCTTATAATTTCTATCGTCCAACTACATACAAGCCTACCCTGTCACAGACCACAATATCCTTAGCGTTAGACTCAGAGTCGTATCCTCTTTACCCCGGTGATGTGTTTAAATTTGGAAGTTCTGCGAATTCCATAAGACCTTTGAAGCCTTATAATCCCTCTACCAATTATTATACGTCGTCCCCTCCAACTCCTCCTCATCCACCGCCACCTCCTTTACCTCCACTTCCACCAGCAAACCATCCAATAACTACACAACATCCTTATGATCCCCTTCATACAAATGATATTTACGGAGGCAATGACAGGTATTTTGACAAATTTGGCAATAAATATTCTTCCAATTCAAACAACAACAACAACAACAACAACTATAATAATAATTATGGGCTCAATAACAGTGGCAGCAAGATTAGCTCAATTAGCCCCAAGGGTAATTAATTAAAATGATTTTTTTTAAATGTCATAAATATTTTATCACCTCTCGCCACAGTATACTTTGTGTGGGACAAGATTAAATCTAATATGTGTAGTACATAGTTGCACTTAAAAAAATTATCTACACTTACCTCCCACCGTTGCAAACGCACTTTACTGTAATATGAGCACGAGGTCGATGCTAGATTGTAGGCGGTAAAAATATGTCATTTGTCATTGTTGATGACCGCTGGATGCACATGCACTGTAGTAGTTGATAGTAGTAGCTCAAAAAAGTCGGCTTATCTTTAGTAATCCATGATTTTGTGTACACTTAAAAATTACAATTAATGTAATTTAATTAATTCTTATAAATGCGACATATGGCATACATCAGTCAGATTCATCGAGTACACTTTACTGATTTTAATGAATTACGTAATATTTGTATTGCGTGTGTTGTGTTTTATGGAATAAAAGGGGATATGCGTGGTAGACTCGAATTTATAAAAAAAGAGGAAATGAAAATTAAAAATAAATATTTTTTCATTGAAAAACATTACGCCTCCCGTGATATAATAAACAGGTGCTATGAAATTAATGAAAATGATAAGAGATGAGATAAAGGGAGGGAGGAATTTTTATGAGTCCTTGAGACATACGAGTCTTAATTATCATTATCAGTATTCTTATATGCACAAAGTGTTAAAATAACCAAAAAAGGGTCTCTCTTAACTTTAGCAAGTTAGGTAATAATAATGATGGTAGTGGTGGTGGGATGATGATAATGAGTGGCGTCTTAAGGTTAAAAGGCTACACTTTGATAATAGTAAAATGTAACATTTTAAACATACTCTTTAACAGATTGCGTATTTTTGTGCTGTTAGGTGCTAGGTATTTAGCAAAAAAAAAAGTGACGTAGTGTCTTTAAAAAGCCGTCCGTAACCTGAATGTCAACTGAAGTGACAATGAGTTTGAAGAGATTACGTTTATAGCGACAGATATACCTGCCCACATAGACATGCAATATCCGCTTGTTTTTATGCAGTAATTAAACATGATATAAATTATTATTTTAACCTAAATATATAAATAATTTCAAATATCATTCTACCTATTATTTTTTTGATGAGGATATATATGTATACGTCTATTGAACTCACCTTTGATGAATTTATTTGGATGATGTAAAATTTTAAATGATGCTTATTAGAATTTAATATGCATACTGGACTTTAGCTTTGTGAAAGATTTAAAATTAGATTTCGTAACAATATTTGACATTACAATACTGTAAATTTAGATCACAAATGCAATCAATTTTGAGCAAGTTGTTTAATAAACAAAGATATGACGTGTATTCATGTATCGTAATTGGGGTATTATTGTTGATGAAGTATAATGTCGACTCACGCGAGATCTCTAAAAATCAGAAATTTGACCTGTCGAGTGACATGTTGACATGTATACTTTAAAAACATGCTCGTATAGAACATATTTTTAAACAAACAAACACACATTTTGAAAAATAAACAATGAAAAAATGTATAAACTTTTTTTTGTTGAAAAATGAAGAAGTTGACATTAGTAAACTTATTAGAGCTGAAAATTGTACACAAACCACACTCACACAGTAAAAATTTGTTTAGTGATTACTCAAGCGCCTAATTGTTTTCTTTCACTTTGGGTTGGGCTAAAATGTATTTCAGTTATTTGAATACATAGGTACGCTTGTACTGTGTTTACGTCACGGTTATTACTTGCAATTATTAAAAGAAGAATAGGTATTTTTTAGGATCTTGGCCTTTTCGGTTTGATTTTTAATGAAAATAGAAATCTACTTAATTCACTCTCAACTGAAAACTAGAGTTGAGAGTGATATTCACATTTTTCACAAAAGACATGTAGTTGCTAGAAAAATACATAACTACACATTATGGATTGTAAAAAAAATTATTTATAGATTTAAAAAAAACCTGTTGACAATTTTCCCGAAACGAAAGAAGATGTATATTTTACATTAGAGCACGTGTCACATTTAGTTACTTTGCACAATTATTGTTACAGTTGGCTTGGTTGGTAGTTAGTTGGTAATATATTATGCGATATCGTAAAAATAACTGGATACACATACCTCCAAGAATACAATCAAAAATGTATTTATACCTACATATATGTATATTTGAAAGTTGTATGCACTCTTGTATCATTGACAAGAAACTGTACAAGTAAAATTAAATTCAAAGTGCAGTGAACTTTCGCTTTTGAAATATAAAAGTTAAATGCAATTATAGAAGCTCATAATCCGTAATAATTGGGCAAATAATTATGTTTGTTTGAATGGCAAACTTTCATAGAATGTGGACAGATTTACACAAGATCGAATAGGATTGTGGGAGGTCATGACAGTCCTTTCGGGTCCCATCCATGGCAAGCTGCAATAATCAAGCAAAGTTTCTTGTCAAAGAGAATAGCTTGCGGCGGTGCGCTTCTTAATGATGTATGGGTTGTAACTGCTGGTGAGTAAAATATAAAATATTCGTAAAAGTCCCGTTTTTTTTTCTTGTTTTTTTTTGTCGTAGTTTTTCAAATGGACTTTTAATTTTTATGTTGTTTTCTGTTTTTACAGCTCATTGTGTGTACAGGTAGGAAGATTGATCACGATAATAAAATAAACCTGCAGCAATAAAAACATTGTTTTATGAGGAGGATCAGGTTTTTACTTTTTCTTAATTTTCCTTTCCGATACCATTTTTTTAGCACTCCAACAAGCAGTTTGAAAGTTCGTCTTGGAGAATGGAACGTTCGTCAACAAAATGAGAGGTTTACACATGAGGACTATCAAGTGGAGAAGAAGGAGGTTTGGCTTCAACATGTTTGAAATATAAAAAAAAATTCAAGTTGCAATTATTAAGTAATATGATTTTATCGCACCTATTAATACAATCCAGGTCCACCATGGATATAATCCCGCGGACTTTAGGAATGACATTGGTAAGTCGGAACTTAGCTATACTTCTCTCAAAATGTTCATAATTTCGAAAAATTCCATAATGGGTTAAAAAAAACCTAAAACCTCATGGGATTTCATTTACTCTCTTTAGCACTTTTGAAGTTGGCCCGTCCTGTTCAGTACAAGGAACATATTGTACCAGTTTGCTTACCGAAATTCAGAGAAAGTTTTGAAGGAAGAAT
>JAHZNC010004951.1:0-24893 GCA_027744095.1 Zhuqinia jingwanae | reverse complement strand
ACTGTGCATATTTTATACTTACCTTTATGTTTTATTAATGAGCTTGCATGCCAAATTTTAAGGCATCAAAATCAACAAAGCAGCGGCAGAAGTAGCACATATACCTATTATTACTTTACTTCACCATCAGCACTACAATCACCTCACATACATAAATATATTCATCAATCGCTCGCCCACACTCAAGCACACACAAACATAACGGAATGAATGACGATGGACACACTATACTGCTATTTAATTAAATAAGTACGGTTCTCTCATTTCATGCCTTCTTGTGCACCGAAAATGATCACTTCGAGACACTCTTTTGTATGTATTATGTATAACTTTGTATTACTTGACAAGGGTTACTGATATATGTATGTGAGGGGTATATGTCCAGTTACTACACTGCTAGTAGCACTACAAGAAGAGTAATATTATACAGTTCATATATGTAATAGTCCATAATACATCTACAAAACTGATTATTTATTCATTAGAAGAGGTTTTCACTCTTTGCACCTTTCACTGTTGAAACATGGAAAAAAATCCTCCTTTTTCTGTAAGTTTATGGTTATTCAATATTTATGATGAATTCTGACTGGACATCGACTTGGAGAGACCATATATATACACACAATAACCAAACTAAACTTGAAATAACTTGTGACTGTCCATTAAAGCTGACAAACAAACTTGGGAATTAAGTGATTACAAAGTTGAAGAATTGAGATACTCACAGTATTAGGTACAAAAAATAATAACTTTCTATGCATTAATTCGTAAAATAAGGGAAATAAGAATGAAAATTTTATTTTGACTTGAATAAGGGATATAATGGATTGGGTATGTCTGGTCTTGTTATGAGGTTGTTAATAATAANTTGGGTATGTCTGGTCTTGTTATGAGGTTGTTAATAATAATAATGATAACGATGATAGCAAATTTTATAATAAACTTATCTAATGTTCGGATGTCTTTTTTCTCGCTGTTATTAATATAATTTTTCTTTTTTTTTGATGAGATGCGGGCTACTTCTTTAACCTGTTGTTCTACAGAAAAAAACGTACAAGTATTATCAAAATTGCTTTTCTTTCTTTCGTGTCAAAAAAACAAGAGAGATAAATGAAAGGAAAGCTTTAATAATAATAATAATATACTATGATTTTTTCTGGGTATAATAAAGCGAAAAAGTTGAAACATTTGTGTAGACACACTCTGTCTGTCTGCACTCTGATGCACGAGTGAAATAAAACGATGAAGCCCGTACAAGAGACAAGTGGCTTCTGTCAGAGAATGAAAGCATGCAACACGCTTATGTTCTCTTGCTCCACATAAATATTTTATAACTTCCTCGAAGGAAAACATAGCACCACACACACAAGAGATAAGATAAAATGCTATATATCTGGTAGTAGTAAACTAGGCAGAGAGTGCAATAAGGCTTGCTTGTTTGCTTAGTTTTTGGGTAGTGGAAGTGAAAGATGGACAAAACATTCTGCTAAAAAAACTGAGTTGAGTATCTGGGTACAACAAGGCAGTAAGGCAGCAGTATGGATAGATTAAGTGAGGTGTGAAATAAAAGTGTAAAAATATGTAATGATTGTAAATATTTTTTTAGGGATTCCGAATGACCCCGAGTGTAAAATAACAACAGGGAAGGAAGACGAGATAAAGCTTAAAAATCATTTTTTGCTTTACGTCCGATATATTTTTCAATTGGAAAGTTTTTTTTTTGGGATGTTTGGGTCTGGTCCAAGCAATCCCACAGTAAAGGCTCACAGATTGGAAAAATAAATGGGTTTGAAAATAGGAATTGATATTGAGACATGAGGATATTGTGAACTATGGATTTGTTTACCATTTATTGACTGCGCTTTTTAGCCTCAAGCTTATAGATAATTCTTTATAGGTACAAAACGAACCATGTCACTTTTTTTGTTTTTGTCACAGAGCTTGTTTTACGCTACATTAAAATTCAAGGGATTTCCCTTTTGAGATCAGTACAAACAAAATTGAATACATTTTTCTTGTTTTTCTACATTGACACACATTGCTATTTTTTAACCAGCACTTCCATAAAAACCACTTTCGCGAGTACTGCCGACAAGTTCCTGGATTTCAGGAATTTCAAAGACTCGATCCTTCAAATCTGCCAGTGCTGGAAAATCGTTCAATACGTGGGGGTTGACGTTATCCACATTGACATGCAGAAAATTGGCAAGGCCATTGTTGTTCCCGCTATCCAGTCCTGGAGAATAATAAATGGAAAATACAACATCGCCCTTAATCAGATTGAACACTTTTAAATATTTAAATATAAATTCATTTTTTGAAAACAGCATTTTCAACTTGCCCATTCGCTTTTATCTAAAATAGTATGGAAACGATTGAAATGTTTTTGGAAATGAAGTTCCAGAAGTGTTTTCTCCTCACTTCTTTGCCAAACTGGGCTCATTTCGAAAATCACGAAACATGGGAAGAATATTAAATTCAATTAACGTATTACGAGTATGTAGGATGTTGATTATGTCAATTTAAAGTATGTATATGTACTTAGCAATAATTATTTTTGCACTTATAAAGTTATAATGCGAGCCTTAATTGCATTATCTGTATGACGAAAATTGTCCGGTGTCTTAAAGTGTGGTGAATGTGTCTTTGTACGCCACAGCGCACAATCGAAGGTCATACACGAGCTCGCACACTTTATCCGCCCAAGCAGTTTCCATTTCAATATTCCCTTGAATACGGACGTGCTACCTTTTTCGTCAATGTACAATATGGGCTGTCTGACTTGTTTGGAAAAAACTCTCTCGCTCATCATGCTTTAAAAATTAAGTTTGTTTCATTAACAATCAAAAATCGCTGAATTTGATTTCAATAAAAAATAAGGACCTTCCAGTCAAATAACTTTTTTCAAACATCCAGAGAATATCGGTTCAGCGAGACCCCGGATGTTAAAGTGAAAGAGAAGCGTCACTCCAATTCTTGTGTTCCGGGTGTAGAATTCTTGGGAGAAAAGAACTAGGTGAAAACACTATGCTTCCTCCTTTATGAAATTTGGATTAATGCAATTACAAGAGTGCAAGACATGCTATCTTTTTATATACTCCTTCGTAACACACACACAAAATTGGAACAGAGCATGTCATCTTAATCAATTTGAATTTCTTAGTAGGTCACTCTTAGGAGCACTCATTATAATATGATATAAGTGCTTTCAAGACCATTATCTTAATTGATAATGGGATAAGTTGATTTCTTGGTAGTATCATTTTTCTGATCCCTTGCTTTGTTGTATTAAATGCTGCAATATATGTATATATGCAATATTATGACTGTGTGACTCGCTTGCTGTAATATGCTTCAAATGATTTGCTGTATGCATGTATGTATAAGTTATATGTTGTAAGGTAAGTGATAAATCTATTTTTATCAATGTAGGTATGTACATATTACTCAGATATTATGTTTCTTCATTACTAACAAGCTAATAATGTCAGTATGATTGATATAACGCTGATTCTTTATCAAACAAAAATGTTCTAATTTTATTCTGTAAGGTAGAAAAGAATACGATATGACTTGTGAAATTCCTCATGAATTAATGTTGGGTACAAAGAAAATACATTAGAGAGTCAAATGACATTTTATTATTTTAGGCATGCATATTTATGGATATTGATATTACAGCTATATAAGACATGATTATTTCTGTTGCGAAATACATTGAATTAATGGGATGAAATCAAAGCGCTTGCGTTTGTAGTTACAAATGGGAAAAAAGGCAACATAATAATAAAATCATCAAATCTTATCTGTCAACTGTATTTTTAGCATTTTATTTCATTATATAGCAATATTTCTAGTACATGTGTATGTACATTCGTGCTGCGTACTACATTTTGGGAGAGAGACTTTCCAAGTATATTTATACATATGTATTTATTGAAAATTTATATTTTACATCATATTATGTTTCAATAATTTGTTTACTAATGAAGCTATTATTCCACTCTAATTTTGGTTTCAAGCTGCAGTATAGAATTAGGAACCCACTCCTCGAGTTCAGGAATATTAAAAATATCCTCTTTGAGAGGAGAGCCATCAGCGTTGGTAAATCATTGAAAATGTCCGGATTTATGTTATCCTCATAAACGTCAAGAAAATTTGCCAAGGCCAGGTATGCATACCTAAGATTAGGCCCAGCCTGATACTCCCCACCAGAGTCAAATCAAGAAACTCTAGACACACTTGTTGAAGTAGTAAACGGGTAAAGTATTTTGAATGAGTCGCTTCCTAATGAGAGCTTTTTTGGAAATATTTTTCTCGTTTCTGAAAAAAATGGTATGCCTCACAATGTCTGGGTTTGCCGTAGAGTAGGATTATCTCTCATCAGATCAGAAACGAATCTCATACAGCATTTCTACGACTTGATCCACCTTCGTCATTTCCAATTTAGTTTTTCTATTGAAACCAACCTTGTTTGGGATATAGCGCATTACACTATGCACCTGAAAGCAATTATAAAATCGTGTAAAAAAATCATGTTTTAGAGTATTTTTCAGTACACCAACTTGTATTTCCTTTCCGTTTTGTCTTATTTTTCTTGGAAACTTTCACCAAAGTCAAAGTTTTTGTTCTTTCTGCGGATATAATATGTATCTCGGGTTTTATCGTGGTACAGCCATCACAATGAATTTTCTCTACATTTATCAACATCCTCTTTCTGTCAAGCAAGTTTATGTAGCTGAATTTGTGGCGAAGCAAGTAGAGCAAGTTTGTGGGTTATTAATACATAAACCGTCAGATATTTCAACATTTCGGATACAAATTTTACTTTTGCTTCTCTACCACCTAGATTCACTTTGTTTTTCTGACACGTAAAGGGTACAAAGTGATTTTCTCTTTCTTTCAACCTTTCAACAAAAGACAAGTTGTGCGGCTTTGCTGACCGATTTACATATCGTTATACCCTATTTATTACAGCTCTACTATTGTCATTACAAGAAGTAATAAATTAATAGTTAAACGTGATTCAAAAAGAAGAAAATTGCAATCAACATTTTTTTCGGGGTAAATCCAGGCTTCATATTTATTACAACATAGAACATGTAGTTATTTATTTTCCGAGTAAAAAAGAACAAGAATAAGTGTAGTAGGATAAAGTAGGCAGGATATAAATTATTTTTAGAATTCCTTATTGTCCAGCACATGAATTTTCTCTGTAGCTGTAATGCCTTCCGCACTGAGACGATTGAGCATTGGTCTGTAGATTTCCGGGGTGAGGGGATATACCATTCCAGAATTTTGAATTTCACCATCCAAAACCATTTTGGTTGCAATTGCAGCAGGATAACCGACAGTTTTTGCCATGGCGGACACATAACCTGCGTCACTCCCACTTCCATACACGACGAGATTGATGCCTCTGAACTCTCTTTTACCATCAGGCCAACGAGCCATAATCTCATGTCGCAACACAATCAAGTCACGCTCCCCTTTTTCTAAATAAAAAATGTAATAAATTTGATTACACAACGTGTATTTTTAAGATTAGATCCGAATTGTATTAGTATCCGATTAGATCATTTTAATATTTTCTCCTTCTTACCAAACGCAAGACGCTTATTCAAAAAATGACTAATTGTGTCAATCGGTGTTTCATGCTTTACCACAGGAATATCATCCAACAAACCCAACTCTTCCAATCCTTCCAAAGCAATCCTGTCCCCGTGCAACTCTCTAAGCACAAGATTCTTCAAATTATCATAAAATATGTTGGTGTCTATTTGACCCAACAAACTGCACATAAATTGCCTCCAACTAATTTCTGGTCCTTTGGGATGAAGAGCTGGATGGGGACTGGGATCAATTAGCCCCAATTTTATAATTCCTTTCATCATATTTGAAAATCCATTGTAACGTAGTGTTCCTCTAAGAACGGTATGTGCCTCAGGGATTTTGTAGAGGCTACGGTATGCCAAAGAATCTCTATTGGCATAACCTTCTAGAGCAAAACCGGGGAGAAAGTCGATTTTATGCACATTTTCTTCCTCGCTAACAAGACTCCCTCCGGGGCTAATCTCCACAACTTCGTTTGCCTTCAGGTATTTCGCTCCACTTAAGCAGTTCAAGAGAACACCACGTGGATTCCATGAAAATTTGTAGCGTAACGGGTTATCCGAGCATTCAGGGGCGGGAAGACCACCACAGTAGCTAACAAAAGATTCTACCTTTCCTCCGTGCGAGTGAATTTCGTCGAAGCTTTCAACGGCCAGTAAATGATCGATTCCTGGATCAAGTCCAACTTCATTCACAATGCATACTCCAGCTTCCTTGGCTGCCTCGTGGAGTTCCTGTAATTGAGGACTACAATAGGATGCAGTTACCATGTTCGTTTTGTGCTTTATACACTCCTGAGCTATTTGAGCATGTAAAGAGTAAGGAAGGAGGGAAACGACAACATCCGTCTGAGAAATTAATTTCTCTAACAGATCAGGTCTTTCAATGACATCAAGAAGAATTGGTTCTGCATTGGGATATTTTGAGGCAAGTACATCTGCCTCATCCTTCAAGGCGCTTGCTACTGTCACGGAAATATTATTTCCGTCCCGGGTTAAATACTCCACTAAAGGACTACTGACGTAGCCAGCACCCAGTATCAAAACACGTTTTCCTTGTTGTCCACCTGCTGCCGTACTTTGATCCTCAAGTTCATTTACTTTGTGTTTCGTCTTGTTTCTTTGTCGAAGTGTGGAAATGTATTCAAAGTTGGGTGTGAGGCTTCCATTACTGGCTACAATAGCTCCACTAATTGCTGCAGAAAATTCAGACGGGTCAAAGGGTTTTTTGGCGTCACATTGCAGGATTTCCGGAATATAAGGGAAAAGCAGCTCTCCAAAAAAGTCGGTACCTTTGATAAATGAAATCAAAATGGTATAGATCTCCAGTAAAATGGTATAAGACCCGTGATAACAATAATTACTCTTAAAAGTCATTTATTATTATCATTATTATTATTGTGGTAGGTACTTTCTCGAGGTAGCTGGGTGGGCATGTTGTCAATGCTGCATACCAAGACCCCGGGACCTTTGAAGCTTGTTACGTCTTTATTTCTGTAAAACATTTTGAAATGCAAATGTAATTAGAATAGTCACGGATAGAAGTATTTTGTCTCTATTTAATTTTCCGTAATTATAAAATATTATGTTTAAAAAAATTATGAACACAACATATTTTAGTGATAACAACATGTTTTATTTCAACTAAATTTAGTGAAATTTTTTCCCAGTTTACCATAAATGGAGTGTGATGTCCTAAGGCAAGTAATCGCAACCCCAAACCATGCAAAATATTTATCATCCCGGCGACTCCAGCATATTTTCCAAATGCCACCACACGGAATCCCTGTTCATCACACATGCGTTCATAGTCCAACAGCCGAATATTTTTCTCTAGGATAGCGTCCAGCAAAGGCATGTTCGCCTCTTGTGCCTTAATTGTGTGAGAAAAGAAGCAGTACGTTTTATCCTTGATCAGGGAATCAATGGGCACTTGCTTCACCCCGCATATCACATCAGCTTCAGAGAGATCCTCTTGTATAATGGCTCCAGCTTGACTATATGCCTGCATTGGATACGCTCTCCGATTACTTGGCTGAACCAAAACTCGACATCCTCTTTTTACCAACATTTTTACGTACTGAGGGGCTAATGGGGCTCTCCTTTCCCAAACACTTTGTTCCTCCCGACGCATTCCAAGACATTTTCCACGGATATCAAATTGGGGCTTTCTGATTGTAGGACGGAGTTCTTTGATAGGCACAACTTCTAGCTCCTCTGCTTTGTTTGGTGTGGAACTGCACAATAAGCGGTATGAATGGGAACGCGATGCAGACAATACATTCGATTTGTGTAGGTACTTCCAAGGCCTCAGTAACCTGCCATATTCACGTGCAGGTACCAACAATTTGTCGATCATTGCACGGTTAAACTATAATCTATGTATGTACTTAAATTCTAATATTTTAAATTCGACTAAATAAGTTACTCTTGTGCGTTCAAAGAAAAGTTAAACAGAGCCACTTCTCTTCCCTGTCACTGTGATCTGATGCATTTGATGTATGTATGAAATGTGCTTTTCAGAACAGATTTTTTATAAATGCTGTCATAAGTAAAGTCATCTTGTATGATGGTATGAGTAGCTCCAGTGTAGTATTATGATGATTTCGTAGGAGTAAAAAATATTATGTAACCTTTGCCGTTCGTGCCTTCCTGAATCCAAAAACCCTCTTTTTATCAAAGCAAAACGATAACCAACAGATGATAACCTTAAGAACTCGTTCTGTCTTCGTCTTGTGATTGCATCATTGCTGGACCGCTCCTTTCACCGATTGCGAATGATATTAAAATTCAATATAAATAATAATAACTCACTGAGCAACTTTCATTCATCTGGTCATCTACATAATTTTACATGTAACATGCAATCGAGAGAACGACGGGTTATTGACAAGTATACACATTCATTTGACAAATACCTACATGATATGAATGGTCATATATGTGTACTCCAATCTTTGACAAATGTATTTTTGTTTCAATGTTTTACATTAAAATACCGTCATAATCAATCCATTAATATTTCAACGTGCCTTCAAAGTACGATTCTGTCACGTACCGCACACAACGTCACCCGTGACGTACGGTTTTATTTTTCATTACTTTAAAAATGTTTTCACGAACTCGATCATTTCTACTTTTCACGCAGCATATTGTTATAATATTATCATCAATTACACATTTACAATAATTATTATTACTAGTACCATACATACAATCACACGAGCAAAATTGTACATATTATCTTACTTAATACATAGTTTAAAGCTTTATTCGTCAATTATGATTCACCCAGTTCCCTTACTCTTACATAGGTAATTAAACATTTATGAAATGGATGACGCCCTGCGTCTAACGAAGGAGTTGTATGATATGTTGAAGAGGAAGACTCGGTGTAAGTTAGTTTGCTTTACAAAATAAAATGTCTACATTTTGTATTTTGCGTCTTTTTGGCTAGCACAATAATAATTTTACCAGCAGCAGAATATCGAAAAGAAAAAATTTTCTACAATAATAAAAATATTGACAATATTATAATTTAGGATTAGGAGTCTTCTGTAAATTTCCCGCATCTTCAGTAGCACCTTCCATTTTCTTCTTGACTCTCATTAGAGAAATGTAGTGTACTTTCCTTGTGTACTGTTGTGGGATGAAAGCTGTCAGCACAAGATGTGTAATAAACGCAGTCAATCCCCATAACTGTACTCCGAATAATTTTTCACTAACCTCGTTCATATTTTGAAAAGTAGGCAGTTTGAAGGAAGCTCCACCTATTCGCCCGCGAGGTTCCATCTCTCCCCAATTTCGCGGATCACATAGGTGCTCTAAAGGTATCACGAAAGCATGATCCACCTCTGCTGGATTGATTTGAAGCATTTCTGCATTCACTGGTCCGCTTTTAATGAAACCAACTACGGGTACTACTCCCATCCTTGTAGACACGGTTGGAAACGCGCGACATGTTGTCCAAATGTCTACATCGTCTCTTGTTATTCCTAGTTCTTCTTCCGTTTCACGAAGAGCTGTGACTACAGGATCATTGTTATCTTGTGGTTCAAATGTGCCACCTGAAATAATTATTATTTAATATAAAAAATTTTTTTTAACTAATTAAAAAATTTGTCTACTTTCTACACGTTGTTTACCACTCACCAGGAAAAGATATTTCGCCTTTGTGTGAACTTAAATTTTCCGATCTCAAGTTACAAAGCAATCCGGGCCGTCCTTTGATATCGTAACAGAAGGGGACTAGAACAGCTGCCGGTCTTTCACTATCAAATTTATTAAATGAAGAATTATCACGGTCAACTTTTAAAACATCTATCGTTTTCCTCTTGTTTTCCTCGGAGAAAATGGTACTCCAATCACATGTACCAGCAGATGTCGTGGATAGCCGGGTTGATGGTTCTGAGGAATCAACTCCAGTTGACCATGTGCCACTCATCTTAAAATTAAGTTTACCACGTGTGCTCAATTGAAAACGGCGACATGCACTAATCATATTTAATGCTCAACTCGAGATGTGGCACTAGAGACGATCAGTCAGATGCAACGCCCCCGCAATTCACTTTCACTAATGGAAGGATACGTGCTACATAATGAAAATTAGCTCAGTTACTAGTACTTACTTAAATGTGGTACAAAAATTGAGCATCGATTAACTCAAGACTTGGATATCACCCGCAGCAAATTCCCAAAAGAAGAATACCTTCAACACAAGCACATTTCGTACATATCCATCAGCTGTTACATATAGGTAAGCAAAGCATCGTATATCCGAGATGTAAACTTTTCATTTCCGTGTATCTACAATGTAGGACGATTCTACATCTTCTAGTACACGTGAAGAGAAAACACCGCTTTTGGCTCTCATGCATTCTGTTGGAAACATGAGATGAGATTTGGATGAGACAAGGACAAGAAAGAAAATTCACTAAAAACTAAATGCACTATTAAAATGACATTACGGAAAAACAGTTTTTCAATTTCAATCACTCAGTCATGCTTTTTATTTTCTTTGAAACACTTGTTTTAAACCCATAATTAAAATAAAAAGACAAAAGATAGACACTAAAAAATTATTTGCTTATTGTTTGAATTTTTTAATGTGAATTTAATGAGTAATCATTTCCTCATCTCTATTCTATGTTTGTGTGCACATTCTATGTTAGTTTGCACTTTGAACTGCAAAAGAGAAATGTTTTCATAATCCAAAATCCCATTACAAATTAATCATTTATACAGTTCTTCATTCAAACTTGGTAGTGCATTCAATGTGTACTTCGTTTCCTGCCCCCCGTCATCATTAACCAATAAACTCATATGTATATTCATTGATATTTGTTAAAATTCAGATATTTTCCTGCTTTTTAATCGTTATCATATCATCATCCAGAATTCAGCGGATTCCTAACTAAAAATTAAACTCATCAGAAAAAGCATATGGAACTGGCAAAGAAAGATACCAAAATTACATCTCGTTAATTTATTTATTCGTGACGTTGCAACGTTAAACGTATTATAAGCATAATATGCAAATATGCATCATATTTAGTGTAATCACTAATTATTAATCAGTGTCATCAGCATATTGCACAAATTAAGTATACAGGCAGGGATATATTCTAAATGTAATTTTCATAAAGATGCAAATAGGTTAAAAATATGCATGTCATAAAAATGAAGATCTTTCATCCAACCCACAAGAAGACTCAGACACAACACACTCAAGACAAGTATTGCTTCCTCTCTCTTGGTCGCGTCCAACGAGGTCTGAAAAATAAGAGCGTGTGTGGCTTCTTCTGGGTTCCTCTGTCTGGAAAAAAATAACTCAAGAGCCACTCACGGCAAAGATTGGAGATCGAACTGTCTGTGTCTATGTTGTTGTGTGAAAGAAATGTGATGGAGTGTTTTTTGTCTGATTCGAAATTCGAACGATGCACGCTGAAACATCATATCAGTGGTGGTGGTCGAGAAGAGAAAGGGGATAATGGTGCTGGTGAATTTTTAGATTAATTTTTTAAGTGTTTATTGTTTATTCCAAACTACATGAATAGATGCTTTGTTTATCCACAAAAACCCCGTGCTTAGTATATTTATATGAATGGATTTTATGTTTGAAAAAAATTGAGCAAGTACTTAAATTTTAAACTGGATTTAGTTTGTAGTTGAAGCATTTCGTAAATGAATTCAGGCAATATTGTTAGGCTAGTGTGCGTAGTGAATTTCGTAGAATAGTTTTTTGACAATAGAATAGATTACTACTGATTACGTTTTGAATGGTAATTCTTTTAACTACATGCATGAAAAATGCATTATTTTAATGCACGTAGCAAGGTGGAAGAGATTCCTTGTTTAAAACACGGTTGTCTACTTGTTTACAATTACAAACTGTATAACTCCGTATATAACTGATCTTTTATTTGACAGATATTGGATTTTACATAGTGCACGGGTGAACAGGCCTTTTGGATTTGGACTTTGCTACAAGAAAAGTCTGCACTTGGTGACAGAACTGTAAATATTGCGAACCATGGATTGGAGCTGGAACCCAACTAATTTCGAGGACACTAAAAGTACATCATGTAAATGTAACTTTATCGTTAGTATTTGTGGAATGTTATTTCAATTTATAAATCAAACTACGTAACTATTTTATCCGTATGTACTTTATGTACCTCAGCAGCAGCGAGTTTTCATGAAGACCCAAAAATAGTAATCCATAAACTCCGGTCACTCAACCCTTATCTACAGAGGAGGCTACAGTATATCCTCGAGTTTGAGCGTGCTTGGCCACGAGAACCTATTGATGAGGATGAGGACTTTGAGGTTAAAGATATTAAGTTCTATTTAGAACTTACTACAGAGTCGGAAACTGTTTTGTATGATAAACACAAATTTATTATAATCATCCATATTGTGGTGTTGAGGAGGGTTATTTTTTGTATTTTATTATCTTATAATGCAGAATCTACGGACATGGAATAGAAAAGGTTAAAGAATACGTCGAAAAAATCAATGCGATCATGCGCCAAAATCCGATACCTCCAGACTTCAAAACCAAAGACAATGATGGAAATTTTAGTTTTACGAATAGTAATACGAGCAATGCCGACGAAAATATGCATATGAGCTGGACAGGCGACGATGGTCTAGATGGATGTGGAAAAACAGAGAAAGAGAAATTACCGTGGGAGGATGAAATGGAAGAATTTTGGGGTGAACAAAAACCGCACCAAGACGAACCCACCAGGAAGTTTAGTACTAATGGAAAAACACAAACATCAAATTGGTACGAAAATAATCGCTCATCTATGGATAATGTTCCTGATAATAAAAGTGTAAATATTCCTACATCATCATCGGTATCTGAGACCTCCATCCCCAACCGGGAAGAACAAAAATATAACCATTCGAAGCCGACACCACCGAATGGTATGCCTTTATGTGTTCCCCGTGAATTAGACGTAGACCCTCTTGTCAGAGCTGGCCTAATGGACGTCTTTGAAAGAAGAGATAACAATGTCAAGCCCATTTTTAAAGATCCACGAATTAGACCAAATCCAGTATTTCAACCACCACTACCAAATTCGTTGGAACATAAACTGCCACAAAATCCTCCTAACGTTACGGCTCCTAATCATGTTTCGCCATCTTTCACTGATTTCCCAGCATGGTTGTATGACCAACCGGACAAAGGTCCGGGAATGAAACCAAATTCAGTATCTCAGTCTTCAAATGCTCCAAATCATCAGCAGCAGCCAAAAAATCTCAATGCTTCTGCTCCTAATCAGGTTCCACCATCTTGCGTAAATAAACCGACTTGGTTCTGTGACCAACCGCTAAACGTCATCAATGCTATAAGTCAGCAAACAAGTTACGACTGTGCAAGAAACTTTTCGTCTGATGCTGTTCCGCGACAGCGTCCACTGACGACAACATACGTACCTGGATATGGTCATATAAGTATTATGGCACCTTTGATACCTGCAGCACCCCCTATCCAACCACAAATGTCTGTCCAGCAGTACGAGTACCAGGTTCCACGTGAAGTTTACCCAAACCCATGCTATGATCCAATACATCAACCGCAGCCAGGGATGTGCCAACAACCTGTTGTTGTTGGTAAATTTACACACGATATGGGACACCCACAACGTACAAATTTCCCAAGATTCGTCCAAACTAAAAAACCGCATCCCATGACTCCAGCTCCTGGACCGTCATCTTTAGACTATATGCAAGTTTCGGACGAGGGTGGACCAGATTCATATAATAGTGACCATGAGATTTCAATGTCACCGACATCGGCGGCATCTCCTGTAAGACCCTTGAACAGGAAGGTCCGGTTTCAAAGAAATGATGGACGTTCATCTGTCAAAAGTGGTGGTGATTACAACAAGGCGCTAGCCCAGAACTTTAAAAATGCTGTGAAAAGGCCCAACGAACCACCTAAAAACACAGGTAAATCAGAACTACGTCGGAAGCTGGAAAATGAATGCAGTGGACAAATATTCAGACTGGGCCAACATAAGAAAATTACAGAAAAAGCAACTGAAGAACCTGCGCCGTCACCGTCATCTGCATCTGATAACGATGAAGATTGTGGAAAATCTCCATCTCCAGAACCAAACGTAGACGATGGTGAGGTTGAACTACTCAGGAAGATTTTATGCGACCCCAAAAATAAGAGGGAACGAGAACGCCTTGCAAAAAATCCTGCTGCATTGAAGTTGTATTGGAAGAAAATCAAGGCTGATGATAAATCAGCTAGTAAGCAGACGAAGAGGAGTACAAAGGAAACGGAACAGGTTCCTCCAGCTAAAAAAACAAGAACCCCACAACAAAAGAAAAAGAAAGACACGGGTTTGACTTCATTAAAATCTTCCGAAATTGGTTCGAATGGATTAAGTAGTGAAAGCGAAACAGGAAGTGTTGTCTCCACGAGATCTTCCACTAGAGCGCGTTCTTGTACTACTGTTAATGGAAAGGATTCCCGTGACACAAGCTCTGGAAAGGCAACTGTTGTTTACTCCGCGAGAGAAATCATCACCAAATGTGAACAAGGCAAGAAAATCCGCAGGTGGTACTGGCAAAACCGGAAAAAGTTATAGCGCCAACTCAAAAACATCTGATAATGCCAAACAACCTGCCACACGTAATCGTAAGCGAATTATATCTCCATTGGATAGTGCCAGTGAGAATGAGGGCACGGATACTCATGAAGATTATGATAACAACACCTCTCCTGAAACCGAGAAGGTTGTAATCAGTAAAGCTAAATTAGCCAAGGTTGTGGTGGATGAGATGCGAAATGAGATAAACCAAAAGAAGCTAAAGAAAACAAAGAAAATGAATCAAAATGGAAAGGAGGATGATCACGATGAACTAACTTCTCAACAAAATTATTGGTTTGCACCACGGGCTGTCAATGCACAAGGTGGGCAGCGTATCGGAAGAAATGACATTTTGGTGACAGCGGGTCTAAATAAGATTTATGTGGAAAATGAATGTGCAGCGGAGGCTGACAAAATGTCAGTATTGAAGACGGAGAAAATAAAAAGGGGTGACATTGAAAGGGAAGAAGAAAATGACGATGGCTTCAACGACCCCTTTTTACAATTTCGATTTCCTGAAGTTGAGGTTATAATTAATGAGGGTGAAGAAAGTGTAGCTAGCAAGGATGATAAACAAAACGCAGATTTTGGTCCTGTAATTAATCCTGATCCCGAAAAGAGACGAGATATGCATGAAGATCAGAATGATGAGCAAACTGGAGATCGTGAAGCAGGCCAAGTAAAGCAAACCAGTGAAGATGATCATAATAACTATAAACTAGATGATGATGAAAATGAGAATATTGAACAACGTCAGGCAGTTCCAAATAAGAATATTTCTGAACAACAACATCAGACAATGCCAAATGAGAATATTGAAGAACATCAGGCAGTTCCAATTGAGAATATTGAACAGCATCAGGCAGTTCCAAATGAGAATATTGAGCAGCATCAGGCAGTTCCAAATGAGAATATTAAGCAGCATCAGGCAGTTCCAAATGAGAATATTAAGCAGCATCAGGCAGTTCCAAATGAGAATATTAAGCAGCATCAGGCAGTTCCAATTGAGAATATTGAACAACATCAGACAATGCCAAATAAGACTATTGAACAACAACAGGCAGTTCAAATTGAGAATATTGAACAACTTCAGACAATACCAAATGAGAACATTGAGCAACATCAGACAATGCCATATGAGAATATTGAAGAACAACATCAGACAATGCCAAATGAGAGTATTGAAGAACAACATCAGACAATGTCAAATGAGAATATTGAACAACACCAGACGATGCCAAATGAGAGTAATGATCAGGAATATGAAGACTGCCAAGATGACAACGAAGTCGAAATACCTGTACTTATTGTTTCAGTTCAAGGCCACTATGTTCCTCCAGAGAGCAAATACGAAGAAAATATTAACGGTTCCAAGAAAATTGATGATGACTTACACAATGAAGATGATGGGGATTCTATTCTAGAAGTTCATGTTACCGAAGAATTTGACATTCCAGCAGAAGATGCCACGGATAATGTTTCGTTAAAATAATTACGAGCTGAAATGAAATGTAAAAGACTGCTTCCTGTATGTGTGTCTGACCCGTGAAATGTAAGGAAATGATTATCTCTTTAATGTGCTGATATTATGACACGAACTATTTCGTAGTTTCGTGTGCTTAATTAATTCGTAGATTGTAGTATGTTGTTCTTTTCTGTGTCAATTTGACCAATAAATGATATGTAGCTTTAATCGATTTTTCTCTCATTATTTACAATTATTATTAGTGATAAATACTAGCAATTTTATACTTTAACGGCATACAGGATTAAGTAATGTTACACGCGTATCTAGTTTCTAATTAAATAATATCTTACGTTTTTTCCTCTCGGATTGACTTGTCTTGACGGTGTCCGTCAATATGCCTTTGTGCATTAATCATTCCCCACAACAAAGTCTATCTTGACGATTAACCAATAGGTACATCATGCGTGTGTGTATAACTGAGCATTATGTATGATAATATGATGATGATAATATATCATAATATCACATTATCCGAAAAAATAATGAAAGTTATATTTTTATAATTTTGATGTTAGCATGTCTAGTTTATTATTGTCATCATCAACCTTGGCATTCTCCAGGAACCCGTCATGATCACGACCACAATTGAACATTTTTGACTGATGTCGGCATGTAAGTGTTATTTGAATTAAAATATGGTGTTATATACATTCATCATTCATCGTCGTCGTGAAAATCTTGGAACATAGGATAGTATCTTATTCACATTCCATGTCAGTTACGTGCATGCATGACAATAATTAATATCCTTAAAAAACAGAATAATATAGTAGCAGTGTGGCACGCTCATGAATTTTAATGAAATAAACTATTTAGCAAGCACCTGTTAATTTCGTGTTCATATTTAATCAGTTATGTTATGTTATATTAGTGCGTTTTGGTTGACTGGAATCTCATAAATCACTGTCTAATTACAATATTCATATAAATAAAACAAAAAAGTGTAGGTTTGCTAACGGTGAGATGTCTATGAAACACTGTACATTGTACATTTTGGAACAAGTGCAATTATCCTATTAGCATAATGCTTATTCGCATCAACAAAATTGAAATACAATTTTTAAACTCATTATCACCGGTTGTTTCTTCATGAAAATATTGAACACCCATTAATAATGGGCCATTATGCTAATACAGCTTACTAAATTTAATGCGTACCCAAACACCCATTTTCTCCAGGAAAATTCTTCTTCCCAGATTCAAACAATAATTGCATTTAGAGTGAGAGCTACATACGTACAACTTTGTAATATTCCAGGTAATAGATACATTTTCCATTCTTAGCAGCATCTCATTACAAAAGTATCACAATGCCCCATCAACATGCCCCCTCAAAGGAAAAGTCGTCTTACAATTTTTTCGAAACTTACACCGCCTTCGTTGCAGCATTTTCGTTTTTGTGCATCGGTCTCCTAAGGGCTTACACATCTCCAGCAATTTCATCTATGAAGGACGATCCTCACCTGTTTAATTCCACTTCGTTAGCTGAACAGAAGGATATAATTTCTTGGGTGGCAAGCTCTCCTCCGTTGGCAAGTTTCATTGGAACAATGATTGCTGGACCAATGTTGCAATATTTGGGGCGACGTGGAACACTGATCGCCTTAACAATTCCATACATTGTTGGATGGCTAACTATCGGCTTTGCGGGGAACAGTATCACTTTAATTATGGCTGGAAGAATGTCAACTGGCTTTGCTGCTGGCTTGTGTACCGCTGGAGCTCAACTTTACGTTAGCGAATGTGTTCGTGCAGAGGTTCGAGGGACACTAGGATTCCTACCTTCAATGATGCTGGCAGGAGGTGTACTCCTAGGCTTCGCCCTGAGCACAATTAACCTCAACTGGAAGAATTTTGCGTTTGTAATGACCTCATTTCCGGTAGCTCTTCTTATCATGTCTTTAACAGTTCCAGAGTCCCCATCTTGGCTTCTCTTGCGGGGAAGAGTGAATCAAGGTTTTAAGAATCTCAGAAAGTTAAGGGGAAAGAAAAATGCGGAAAATGTGGAAATGGAAATTTTGGAAATGAGAAGAACCATTCAACTCACAAATCGCCGGGTTAGTCAAGCCAGCATTGACCCGAAAACAAACCGGGTTTCTGTGATAAAAATGATGCAACAGCGACCAATCTGGTATCCCGCTTTTATTGCAGTGTTCCTCATGTTTTTCCAACAATTTGCTGGGGCTAACGCAGTAATTTACTATCTCAGTATAATACTGACAGAGGCACAACCCTACAGTTACAAAATGTCTTTCGAGTCAAATAACAGCACTTCAGCAGTGCCATACGGATTGGATCACAATCTCAGTTCTGTTATTGTTGGGATTGTTCAATTTCTTGCGTTTTTCATCAGTCTTCCATTAATTGATCGACTGGGAAGGCGAATCCTCCTGATAAGCTCAGCTGTGGCCATGTCCATACCTCTTGGAACATTGGGCTTCTTTTACTACTGCAATCAGCCTAAATTTTTAGCGACCGAGTGTGAAAATCTTGTAATATCCACAGGTATTTGGCTCCCTGTCACCTGTTTATCGGTCTTCATTGCAGCCTATTCCATTGGATTTGGACCAGTATGCTTTATCCTAATGGGGGAACTATTCCCAACCCAAGCCAGAAGCTATCTGTGCTCGTTGACTTCTTTTGTGAATCATCTTTGTCTACTCATCTTGATTAGAGGATTCCCCATAGCTTTGGATGTAATTGGGTCACACGGCACATTTTGGATATTCTCCGGCTGTTGTCTAGTCTCTATATTTTTTGTGCTTTGGATAGTTCCCGAGACGAAAGGGAAGACATTGGCGGAGATTGAGCGCAGTTTTGTTAAAGAAGTAGAACCACTTCTCTAATATTTAAAAGTGTACCCTTCATACGCAAATGCACGGTTTTAACAAAGCATCAATTATGTTGGCAGGTTTTCTTTATTTTATTGTGAATAAATATTTTCTCTTTTAAAATATTTAATTTACTGTGGTTAAATTTGTTTCATTATACCTGTTTGTGGTAGCATCCTATTTTTTCAAGAGAAAGATATCACACGTTTGTACTTTGTTCATCAATTTTTCCACCGCTATTATAGAGTCATCTTGGGCACAGATTCACAACAAACATTTCTAACAAAAGACATACTCGTTTCCAGGTTGAGCTGCATAGATGTCCTGGTTGAATGAAATGGTTGATATATGTGTATTTTCAGTCATTACAGTTGGAAGCAAGCAAGCAAGCAGTTGGAAGGAAGCAAGTTAAGGAAAATGAAATCCAATCATATTGTGAATTTTTACAACGCAATTTTATTCATCTCAACACGAATAAAAAAAGCATGTTAAAATCCTTTGTTTTGAGCTTGCTTTACAATATTGTTGATAAAATGTTTAAATACGATGTGAACATGTTTTTCTATTGTATTATATCTCGCAAAAATTAATTTTTACTTTATTTCGAAATTCTGAAATGAGCGTAATTTTTTATTTAACTCTGTCAGTTTTATTAATTTACTTATTCCATTTTCATGTAAATTAATTTGTTAAAACCAATGTACATTTCCAAGTTGAAACCAATTAAATTAAAATAGCAAAAAAATTCACACAGGGTATATGCGAAGATGTGCTACACGTACATACATAGGTGTCATATGTACCTAAGTTAACTTTTTGACAATTTAATAGAGCGACACAAAGAAAAAACAGTAATCCGCTCATGGGAACCGTGAGCCTGTAGATGAAGGCGTGTATATGTTCAACTGAACAAAAAAAAAAAATTTCCAAAAAAGCTATTATTTAGAGGTTTTACATTTATTGTACGTAATTTACCAAGAATATTATTTTGTTGGCCACCTTTTCAGGTCGGCTTTGGTTTATCTCTGTGTTTGTTTGTGTTTCCAAAATACAGTTTGGTTTGTTTCTCACGCTGCAGAGAAAAGTAGTATTTCCGGTATTTTATGCAGATTAATTCTGCTATTGTTGTATTTGTAGCTTCTCTCTAATAATAAAATTCTTACTTGGAACTAGGTACCAGTGTACAAACACACACACGACACACATACAAAAAATGAGATTTTCAAGTAAAGGATTGTGAAAAAAAATATAAAAATAGAAGAAAGAGGATTTAGGGGGCTAGAGGACATCTATTCTCTTTCCAGTAACAAACATGAGCATAATCATCGAAACACACTTGGCATTAGCAGATGGACTCATTGCAGCACCAGTTGACTTTGAACAATTTATGAGAAAAGTTTCCCGTTTTTGTTCCATTTTGGCCAGGAAAAAGTCCATTTAGCATTTTTGTATTGTATATCGTACATGAAGCTTGCAACGCAGCGGTAGGTGCATGGGCGTTGTAATTTGTAATCCAACTTCTAGTGTAGTGCCTACTGGTTCCCTCCAAGGCTATTTCTTCATCATCATCATCATCATCATCATCATTATTATTATTATTATTATATTCACTCCTATTCACTAATGGTTGAATATTAAAAAAAGAGCGTGTATTTAATAATAATATTAAAATAATACCATGTGTGGAAACTCATTTCATTCCAATCTTACAGTTTGAGCTGTATTTAGTTAACAGCTCCTTTCTTGTATTGCGTTGTAATGGGTATTCTCTGTCAACTGATTGAGGTGTAGATAACATCAATAATGGTCTGTTCCTTCTCAAGAACATATACGTACATGTCTCTATTTTGCTCGCTCTTCTCGTCACCCAATAAATCCGTACAAGAAAACTTTTCTATTCTTCTTTGTAACTTTCTTTTTGTGTTTGTCTTCCGCACGTGTTTGGAGAAAATAAATATGGGTTTCACAAAAAAAGGCTTAGTAACGTCTCTCTAGAGAGAAAATGTGAAAATATGTTGTGCACAGACAGACACAGCTCTTGTTGACTTTTGATCAGGACAATCTGACAATGTATTATGCTTTAGTGGACTTTTTGTTTTTGGTAACAGTCACCCCCGACGTTCATCAACCTTCTCGTCCTTTTCTTTCCTATGTAGGTAACTCAAATCATCCAAGAAAATTTACGACATGACTTATGACCTTTCCCAACATGGAGTAGAAGAGAAGAAAACATCATTATTTGCTTTTAATCTTTGACATCTTTATGACCACAGTATATTTACAAGTTTATTACATGAAATGAAGAAGAGGAGGAGGAAATGAACCACCCACCACTACACAGCCGGAGGTAAAAAAGGAAACAAAATTCTCTCGATTGTTTTTTCCTGTTACGTGCAGTGAAAATTAGATTGCATTTCACTTTTGCTTGAAATGACTATACTATATACCTTTCAAGCCTTGTCAGAGGATATTCCCGAAAGAGAAAATTTATTGCACTTTTGCATTATTAGCCAAAAAAAAGCAAAAAAGTCCTTGAGAAAAATGGTTTAAAAAAAGTTTGTTTCAAGTTTTATAGCAACAATATTAACAGCAGCAGGGGTACGTGTTCACACGTTCACACTATACACATCCAAAAGACGATACACATTATAGCAGTTTGCGTATGCGATCAAAAAAGTTTTGCAACAAAGCCGACACATGCATAATTATATAATCCATTGTCTGTTTACTTTACTATTATTTATCCTTTTTAAATTGGTTTAAAACTATATAAAGTTTACATTCAAGTACATATGTAAAGTAGTATCAAAAAGATATGCATTTTTATAAGAGAAAGAGAGCAAAAAAGATGAAAGTTACATAAACATTTTTTAACATTATCATATCACATTATTAATTTAAAAATATTATATATTATTTTAAGCTATTCCCTTTTGAAAGCTTCCTGTGCTGCCGGTGCTCTTGTGCCTGAGGCAAGTAGCTCCAAAATTTGTGCCCCTTTCCAAACTTGTTAGCATCCTCAATAGTTTCGGGCAAGTGTTGCTTAAAAGTTTCAGGAAGGCAGGAGGCACTCATCAGCCCAAGAAAGGAGCACATGCACAAAATGGCATACGGAAAGGAGACGTGGACGGTGCCCTGTGGGTGTGCGTGTGTGGTCACCCAACCGGAAAATAAATTACAAGTGACATGACATCGTTAATATAAATTCATACAGGAAAATTTATACAAAACATAAATTTGATTAAAAACTTTTTCCACTTGATTGGAATATAAGGAAACAAGTAGTATAGGAGGAAAATCAAATAGGGAAAAAGGGAGGAGTAGGGAAAGTAAATAGAGCTGTAAGGACCAAAGCAGAGAAGTAGGGCAATGGTTACATGAATAATTCATTATTGTTTTGGTTGATACGAAGATGTTTTGGAGGTGTGATCTAAACTAAACACGACGTGCACAAAAGATGTATTTACATATTTATTTTGTCTGATATCAAAAGTTTGGTAATGATTTTTGTGTGACCCTGAGGAAAATATACTTACGCCATATGGATAGGGTAGTCAACAAGCTTGTTTGTATGTATTTTTTCTGCGTCTTAAACTTACGCTGTAGATAATGTATGGACCAAAAATTCCGATACAACTGGCAACTGTACTGGCGAGACCACTTCCAGTCGAGCGGAGCTGCGTCGGAAAGAGTTCGGTGCCTTGGAGGTAAGCCACTAACGATGTAATTGTCACTCCAAACCTAAATCAAAAACAGGAGTAATAATGAAAATCTGATGTAATGTTTTTTTTCAGACATGACATGTTTGTGTCGCAATAAGTAAACTGACTTGATCCCAAGTGCCCCGATTATGACAATAGTATCATTTCCAGGATTTGACACCTCTACTGCGCAGAGAAGGCAGGAAATGGTGCACAAAAGAAAAAAAGCTGATTGTGTCCATCTTCTACCTGTTTTCTCTACCAATCTTCCTGCCAACCAGCCTCCCGGAAGTTCGATAATTGAAAGAAAGAAATAATTGAGGAACTTGTTTCCTGCCATGTGGGTGGTATTCAGTGTGAGTCCGTAGTAGAGAAGAGAGTTCATCGTCCTATTTTTGTTATGAGTTGTTTATCATTCATTATTATACATATTTTAATGATGTTGCTTTTGTAATGCACCAAATTAAAACTTTTTGAGGCAAGAAGAAGAAAAAAGGATGGTAAAGAATTATTTTGCATTCAACGAACCAAGCGGTAATCAACATGAAAGTGTTCTTGGCTATCCTAATCTTGGAAAATAGAGTCCAAACACCCACATTTTGGTTCTCGTTGTCCTTTTTAATTTTTGCAACAACTTCTTGAACCATCCGGTCAATTACATCAGGATCTACATTTTTCCCATTTGTTCGGGCTATTTTCAAGATGATTTGAATGGCGCGATCCGCCTGGCCGACCGTAATTAACCAGCGGGGACTCTCGTGTATAATTGGAAAGTACAAAAATAGAAAGAACCCAGGAAGAGCGGCAACGCATCCGAATAGGAACCAGCCACGACATATCTGGGCCACAAACGGAATCAACGAATTTCCAACAACCCAAATCATCCACGTAACTGCATAAATCCAGGATCTGTACGCTGTTGCACGATCACAAATTCAAAAGGATTGTTTTAAATGGACATAACATGTATTATTCACTCTCACTATTACAAAAATGACGACGACGTGACATCGAATTGCATGAATAAACATTTATGTAATGGTTTCTTGTTTTTATTTTCTTACTTGTGCCACTCGCTTCAGCACTTATCAAGGCAGGCATACTGAAAACAGCGGGAAACGCAAAGCCTCCAAGAAGCTGAAGCGCTTTGTAGGCCAAGAAATTATGGGCGAAGAATAGACTGGCTGTCTTGAACAGGAGATTTGTGAAGCATGCCAAGAAAAATACGAGTTTCCTTCCGTATCTGTCATTTAAATAAATTGGAAGTTTTTTTTTCTGTTTGAAAAAATTAAGCTATAACGTCATCATCAACATCTTTTTTCTAACTCACTTATCTGCCATTATTCCAAAGATAACGGTCCCAATAGCACTACCCATGCTATTCCAAGTGAAGCATTCAGTGGCATAGTGGTCCCTTTCACAAACCCAGTTAAATTCCGAAGGAATCGTGTTCTCGTAATCCTTTTTGTCATATTCCCATCCAAATTGACACTGTGTCTCGTTCCCGGTTGTCTGATCTATCATTTTGCATTGACTGTGACGCATTAGTCCGTCTGGTCCCATTTCCCTGCAAATTGACAAAAGAAAGCATTTATAAAATGTTTGTCTTTTCCGATTATCCCATGTCACGCATTTTCTAAATAGCTGCTGTAACAATACCAAGGCAGGGTTTGGTTTTTCCATTCATCTAAACGCATGCCAGAATTTCCGGGAACGTGGCAAAAGTGATCCGGAATATCCCACATGAAAACCGTGTTGAGAACCAAGAAAGGACTGACAGTAACAATGGGACAGAGTACAGCATACAACAAAATCTTTTGAAACTTTCCTTCCGAACCAATCATTTCTAGAATCTCGTCAAAATCCCTACAGGGTTTACCCTTGCCCTTTTGGCTAATGTCATCAATATTGTTGTTGTTTCCCTTTCCTCCTCCTCGCCCACCATCTCTACTGGTCGATATTTCAGTTAGTCCCATACCAGGAGGATCAGGATCCTTTAAAGGTTGAATTTCTTCCGGTGAAGCTGTCCTCAACAAATCTTCTTGATGAACTTTACTATTATTCCCGAAACCATCCTCACCACTGCCTCCAGTAATTACATTACC
>JAHZNC010004950.1:0-18342 GCA_027744095.1 Zhuqinia jingwanae | reverse complement strand
ACTTGGCATATGTATTTGACTCTGACAATAATTTGATTAATATTGACTTCATTTTGAGTCAAGTGATAAATCTTTTGAAAATAATTAATCAATTTAATCAATCAAAATTCAATTTGAGTGCAGTTTCACTGTCAACTCGTAGTATAACGTTCAGCTCAAGTCGGGTCATGTTTTTCTAATTTGAACACATATGATTTCACACAAATCAAGTTCAAGTTGATAGTTTGAGTGTACGACAGTGTGGTGTCGTAATATTGCCCAATTTTGACAATTTGCCCATTAATCTTTTCCTCTTTATCATCCTGTTGTACCAATGCAATGCCTACTAACTACCACATCGTAATTTCATCATCATCATCAAACGAACAGCACACATGTGCGTACTTTTACACTTACTGCCGATATCCATATCAAGTGTCTTTATAATTAGGATAGTAAATACACAAATATAAATGGACGTTTAGGTGTTAATAAATCATTAAATTTTGCATTAACTGATTATTTTTAAAATGTAATTTGCAATCTTGAAATTCTCAGCTTAAAATTACAGTGGTTTTAGGATGTTCTAGATTATATACATATATACCTATTTGTAATACATTGTAACTTGGGTTAGATATTGATTTTCATTCAAAAACACGAATGTGATTGAATTGAATTCTTTATTGTCTTGTAAATCAGGAGACTATAGTTTTCCATTTTGTGACATAATTCAAAATATAACCTTCAATTTTCTAAAAACAATCAGTCATACATTAACTACGAAATTCATCCTCGTAGGCGATTTTTAACAGGATCAACATGATATCCAAATGACATTTTTCGAATAACATGTCTCTTTAGAGAGATAGAGATTTAATGACACCTCGATATAACGTTGAATGCTTAAATGCCTTTGAGGGTTCGGAGACAGTGAGAAAGTTACAAATCATCCAATATCAATTTCATTCAACAGTACATGCTTACCAAGATTTAAATAGGTTGTAGGTTAAGCTCAGAGAGCATGTACGCGTGCAGTATACACGGCATTACGACAGCATTAAAGAGGGGTTCAGGGTTCTGGAAAAATTCTTGAAAAATCCAAGACTTGGCACAGGTGCTGTGCTATTAGGTCAAGGATGGAAGTGTTTATTAATATGCTATAAAAATTTCAATTCTGTTCTTACTAAAGTTTAGAGTTTATTCATTCAAACATTAAAAATCATGTACATATATACCTGCCAGATTATAATGAAAAGAATTCAAAGTTACAATAAGTGATAAAAAAGTGAGTTTTACAAATCAATGGATATGAATATATATTTTACGTATAAAACAACATTTCAAAACACAACTTGCAAACTTACGTTTGGAAATGAATGTACTTTAAATACAATTTTTTTGTATTGTCAGTGCATTTAAATATCAAGAAGCTATAATATCAAAAATCCTGGAAAAGTGAGACGGACAACGGAAGAAACTTACTACCTTACAACACAACGATATATAAATACACTATAACTTATATTCGAAAACAATGTCCGCTTGCTTAATCGTTAGCATTAAAATTGTTAAGACTAGTACAGATGTAAAATCTTTTATTAAAATTAAAATTTTACTTTAAGCGCAGGTCGCTTGTAACAATTGTATTTTTTTATATTTCTGAGTTATCGACAAGTTCCCAGTCTTCATCGTCCTCATCAAGTGCCCCTTTATTGGGTGGACTAAGGCCTGTCTTCTCCAATTTTGCGTTTTCGCCACTATTCCATCCTTTTAATTCCATAACCTTCTTCGAGTGTTTCAGTAAGTGTCCTTCCGATGTCAACGCCCACAGCTCGTCGCATAAGGACACTAAGAGCAAAAGAAAAAACAAAATGATTGCATCTTCCATACAATAGTACACATAATCCATCCAGCCAGTGATATGATATATAGGTAGTCAAATTAATTAAACGAATTGTATTATATTATTGATTTATTTAAAGTTATCAATAATAATAGTTTTAAATTTTCAAATCAGTAATGTTCATACCAGCAATGGTTGACGCAATTCCAGGAATTTTACGCCAATAGTCCCCAACGAAATTCGTTTTGGTTATACCGTGTCTGCGATAAATGTTGCCGCTGGTTGATAGTGCCCATACAGCAGAATCACTGTCATTAAGAACAAAATTAAATAATATTATTGTAATTGTACAATGCTGGAACAGCTCAGTTTAATCTTAATCTTAAGTACTACATGATATGCGTACCTGACTGAAAGCATAGTGGCATCCACACCTTTCACAAGCATCCACCCAGTCCCAATTGGATAGTCAGGGAAAACTGCTTGTCTTACGTAAACTCGTTTCTCATGATCCAAAGCCCAAACCATACTGTCATTTGCACCAACGTAAATCTACAATATTTATTTTAAAACCATCATAAAACGGATCATAAATAATAAGTGACAATTATTATTGTCAAAGAACTATATGTATTGTAACACTAAATTCTATATTGTTTCAAAAAAAAAATCTCCGTAAAACGCTTGCCTTTTTAAAAACTCCTTTACAACAAACAGAAGACTCCACTTTATTCCAAGCAGGAGACATGTCTTGTATACCAGGGGGTCGCAAGCTTCCAATTCTCATGTAAACCTCCCCCTTATCATCCACAGCCCATGCAACTTCCGATCCACAGGAGATGTGCACAAACTGTGCTGATTTGAGAGTAGAGAGATTTATCTGTCTCCAGTTTGTGCCAACTGAATTTGTTGTGGTAATTTCACAACGACCATGAATATCACCGGAAGAGGTTAAAGCCCATAAAGCTTCTGGTGCGGGTGCGACAGCGAGGATTTGGCCGTCGGTGAACATTGGGAGATCAAGATGCTTTTACCAAAATAAATATATTGCATAATACAATACACTGCGTTGGTCATCAATACTAAAATGATTAAGTTCGTGCGTGTGTCAAAATACCTGTAACTTTCCTCCAGCAGGGGGCAAGTAGAAAATGCATCCTTTAGAGTCAGAAATCCACAGATTTCCATGTCCGTTATAAACACTATTGGCATAAATCTGAGTCCAGCTGGAGGGAATGGTGATACCCTGATCAACTCTAAGTGGTCTCCAGTAATGACCAGTGACGGTACTCTTATTTCCATACAATAGAGACGACTCTTCTGCAGAAAACCACACTGATGTTTTGGAACTGCACAGACGCAGTCCATTTCTTGCTCCTTGTTGCACTAAACTTTTCAATGATTTACTAACTTGCTCCCTGAAACTACTGAGGAGTACTGAGGATTTATACGGTTGAGTGGATTGTGAGGATGAAGGATACATGTCAGAGTTAGCCACGGACACTTTCCAGGGTATCCAACCCCCTTTTGAGTCCCTTTCATCAGAGGTAAAATACAGATTTGCATTAGCATCTGAGAACCAAATGCTGGTAACGCCATCATCCCTCACATCGCCACAGGAAATGGAACAGATTGGAAATATATCACTGCAACTCCATCGGATTTCTAACCAATCAAATCCTTTAGGGTTATGGTAAGATGTGCCTGTCCTAAACACTATACGCCCGTCTGAGGTTAAAGCCCAAACTCGATGTCCACAACAAGCCACTTCTTGAATTGGCCAGGGAGTGTACACCTTTTCAAAATATGGAATAAGTCTGGTTTCCAGGAATCCCGTGCAAAATTCCAGACTTCCATCTATTTTCACTATCCATCCAAACGACCGTTGAACAGTGGCAGTGGCCACGTCTTTTTTCTGTGTTAGCTTGCTCCACTGTTCTCCACCTTCTCCGATTGGAGCAGCAGAAGAACTAGAAGGATTTGTAAGGGAGTAGAGATCACCACGATGTATTCTCCAAATTACAGAGCCACATGGGGAAAGTGCCATTGCAGAAGCAGAGTAATTTGTTGTCTTCCATCGAAGACTAATTGAGTCAAAAGATGAGTAGTACACTATTCCTTTACAACCCACACAAACAACGTATTTTTCACATAGTGAAAGTTGAGTAATCCCACCGGGTAGACGCCATTTTTTCCAATACTCGTCTGTTACAATTTTAGACTCCACAATGGAGTCAGTTTCTTCAGTTGTTGAGGAAGAAGTTGCCGTTGTGCTACTTGTATCACTACTTTTTTCTTTGGAACTTCCCATTTCCTCTTCCAAAGCTGATGAATTATCTGGATAAGCAGAGGACAGGGAAGCATTGTTACTACTAAGGCTGCTTGTATTATTTCCATTTATGTAGGCTGCGTTAGAAATTGTCCCTCCTAAAGCAGCAGCTCCACCACCACTCACATGACTGCTGCCAGAAGGGGGTCCAAAACTCAACACAGAGTTGTGCGAACTTGTGCTATGACTATCCTTGTTGCGATAGTGGGTGTAAATGTCTATAAAATATTTGTCCTCACCATCTTCGTCATCATTATTACCATCATCAATGTCAGAGCAGGTCTCAGAAGTGTCCTTTTGGGTGTCTTCCTCGAAATCATCAATTCCTTCGCTTCGTAATACTTCACGCTCTATCACAGTACCAAAAGAGGAGCCATTCTCCATTGATAGTGTTCTTGAATCAGTGTCTGTATTCTCGTCTCCCGAGCCAGGTACGAAATGAGGTCCAACAAGGGTTAAAACACTGGAGCGATCAGATTGTTTCTCTCCCCCATTATTCCGAGAGAGATTAACTTGCCAGCAGTTATTTTCCTCAGGGGAATACTCTTTTCTTCTAGCTGCCACTATAGTTGCAGGCTCATCAAAAATAGCATCTGGAGACACAGAGTCAGGCAATAGTTCTGGCCATTTTAGGTGTCTCGCTAAAAGTTCTTCCTTCAAGTGTACCTCTTCAGTTGTAGCCTTATTTGGCAAAAGTGTGCCCACTGACCAACTCTGAGAGAGGGCAAGAGGAACACCAAGCTGATCTTTCTTGTGAAGAAATGGATGTTCTGATGCTGACATTATTCCCTCACTGCCTGAATTGCTACCACTGGAGAAAGTGACATCAGATTTGAAGGACAATTTTCTTACGGAACTGGACGAAGCTGAGGACGCACCAACACATCCTCCTGTAGTACTTGCGTTATGTTCACTTCCCGAAGTGTTTGAAAAGGCACTACTGATGCTGACCGTGTCTGATGCAGTCTCTGAAGGTGGGACACTTCTTTTCTCCGAGGATTTGTGCTTGTTGCTGCCCTTTGACCCTTTCTTTGTCTTCTTGGCTGTGACTTTCACTTCAACAACAACATCTTCAAACGGCAGACTGGTTATTTTTTGAAATCGTTCTGGTTCTGGTACAAAAACCGGCTCTTCCGGTTGTGGGGCTGAAAATATATCATAACTAGGAATGTCTCCGGATTCCAAAGGAAACATTACCGGGGATGGTATTCCGCTCTCCAATAATTTTTGGCCATCTTCAATATCCACATCCGCTTCAATTACTGTTTTAATTGTATTCAGCAATGGATTAATTTTTGGTAGAACTTTCTCCGAGGTTTCCTTCAATTTTGACGTAAAAAAGTTCATGGGTTCATGGGGAAAGCGGAAATCCGCAATGGAAGCACTCATTATATCAGGTATCGTGTGTTTTACTCCACTTGAAGGCGAGGGAGAATCACATTGGTGGAACGCATTATTTGTTGAGCCTGTTGTTGAAGAATTACTAACATTTGAAGTACTACCCATTATATTACTAGCACTAAAGTTTGAAAAGAAATTTGAAGAGGATAAACTGGAAAATTTGTCGGGATTGGCACTGAGTCGGATCACATTTCGCGATGATTCCAAAATAAAAATTTCATCCTTATTCACAGCAATGTCGAGTATTGACCTAAGTTCCTTGCAAATTCCTAAAACTATTGTGTTGCGAGCGTCAACTATGTGTAAAATATCTCTGTAGTACGTCACCAAGTAGTCTTTCATAAAGCGAAATACACGAGTAAACTGAACGTCTTGCTGTTGCGTCGGAGAAAGTTGACGGGGAGAGCGAGTTGGTTTTATCACATGAATTTCCGATTGTGAGCCAGACACTATCAGTTCCTACATGGGGAATAAATCAAACTTTAATTATATGCTCTTTCCAATCGTCGACCTATCATATTGAAGAAAAGAGGAAAATGTTACCTTAAATTTTATCGTATGTTGAACTACACCAGTTAAATTAGCAACCCAAAGCCTTGCGCCAGGCCGTACACTATAAACCTTTGGAGATTCTTCCCACGCTGAGCTTACTATAAGGCCACCAAATTTCCCCGTCCTTTACAGCCGAAAACAATTAATTTAAATCCAATTTTAAAATACAATAAGTTTTCAAATTTTGGTTTAGCAATATAATAACTATATATATGTTGTAAAGTCAAAAATCTTACACTTTTCGTTCGAGGGATCCTACTTTACTAAAAGTTTTACTCTCCAATGAGTAGATAATGGACCGGAATGTCGAACAAATTAAAAGATTTTTACGGGCGTAGCTTAATTGGACGATTTCGTAGTTTTCACAGAGCATAACTGAGGAGCGAATTTGGACCTGTGAAGAAAAAAATTCCAGGTGTCAATTTTATGTATCTCCACTTACTAAAATCATAGTAAGTTATTTTATGGAAACCTTACTAGATCATAATCAATGTCTGTAAGAACAACTTGACCAGATTGGTCTCCACTGAATAGTTTCATCCCGTTACTGCTCCATTCCAGTGCAGTGACAGCTCCCTTGTGTAAATCTTGTATATGAAACCGTTGACTTTGCTATTGGCAAAATAAATCAAATTTACAAAAAATCATGATCAAAAATATTTTCTCTCTTTAATTGACCAGTGGTACTTTACCTTTGTCTTCCTTTCGTAATAAGCTTCAACAGAAGTAATTTTGGATTTGTTTGAGTTATTGTTAGCAGACGATTCCCTGGGAATCTGAAAAATTGTAACCAAACCAGTCTGATTTCCAGCAGCGACCATATAATCTACTGAACCAGTGCAACTGACGGCTGTGATTGGATCGAGGCCCTGCACAAAAGTTAATTTTAAATTTATATTGCAATTATTCTCCCGTGATTACTTACATGCACATTTGAATTAAACATAACATCATTTTACTACTTGTTTTCTCACATCGCATCGTAATCTATCCAACACGTCCGTTCTCCGATTATACCAGTAGACTACCCCAACATTTGTCCCAATGACTAAAATTTCATCACTAATTGTCGCAATGCATGTCAGCTTCAATTCAAAAGTGCTCAATCCTTTCTGCGCTTTTACAGGAATTCTGGCAAGTAAATTTATTAGAGTATTCCATTCCTTCATGAGTAACAAATCTTCATTTGCTGCATTTTCCGTCGACTGAGTAATTTCCTGTGACCTCTCCAACGGCGTGGCAGCAGAGCTGCTTTGCCCCGAAATCTCGCCATCATCCTGTACACTACTCCTTTCGGCAATGTCTATTTTAATGGAGTTAACCACTGTTTCCTGGCGCCCATCAGGTTCCTCATGGGATTCTAGTAGTTCCTCTGCGGGAATAGCTAAATCAGTTTCTACATAATCAGTTTCCGTTCCATTTGACATGATTTAACTCAAACAGAACGACGGACCAAACTAGATGATGGCTTTGAAAGTACGGAAGCAATCGCATTTGTGTGAAAATGCTCATTGAAAATGTAACAATTTTATTTGCACTTTGCACAAGTAAATCACACAAAAAAGTCGACTTGACAAAATGATTCGATTTGTACTTGTTCCATTTACGTAAAATGAAACGAGAGTAAATTTAATAGGTATTTGTGGTCTAGTTAAGCCTCCCAACTTGCAGTTTCTACCTACACAGTTTTTGTTGTTATTTGTACCGTTATTTTTCTACATCAGAAAAAAGTTTTATAGTTTTACTTTATTTCTCTTAAAAATAAGTTTAACTGCCTAATTGTAGTAATGTGGTATGTCATGTTATAGGCTGTCCTTTGTTTCAGTAGGGATTTTTAATTTGCCCAGTAAATAAATTATTAATTTAATTTATAGAAAAAGTTCATCTTCATCCTTCACCAATTTCCTTTTCTCGTAAAAGGATACGAAGTGAGATAATGATAATAAAAATAAGTTTACTTTAAGATGAAGATATTTTATTGTGTAAATATACACACAGAATAAAGTAGGTGAATTCAGCAAACTGTTAGCCTTCATCCTTCGTATTGTCAGCATTCAGCATATTATATATACATAGGATTGAGCCTCTATGATAATTTCTGTTCATAATATTCAATATTAGTGAAGACGAAGACAATATATCTGATATGTGATGTTATGAAGTATCGCACTATCTCACAACGAGCCGAGCCATGTACCTCCATAAGTACTTTCATATGATCTACAATAAAAAGTGGTACTTTGTTGATTTTCGCCTCATATGATGGCATGGCTCTGGCATTCTACGTTTTAAGTTCATCATTACTTATTATTATAACCCACTGCAACCAGCAGAGTAATTTTTTGTGATCATCACAATGATGATACGATCATAATAAAATGAAATATATTAGAAAAGTAACTAAACGAGTTAATAATATCCATTTAGAATTGTTGCTTGCTAGCTAAGCTGCTTTTGTAGCAAGTTAAAAGAAATTCTCCCTTTTTCGTAGTACACATATTTACACATTCAATATTTATTCATTTTACATACATATCACAGCAGATTTAAGTTTTGCGTGCTTGTTTGTGGCGATTATTTCATGTAGTAAAATGTAAAGTCGCAAATAAACAGATCAATGTATTTTCTGTTCTTTGCTATTAAAAAAATATTTTTGTAGCACAATTGATGAAGCAGTGCATTTTCGATTAAAATGCTTTTGTAAAGGATGGATGAGTCACGCATAAATGATCAAATTTCATAACGGCAACGCTTTGACGTATAGAATTATCATTATTTAGCTAATGAATGAAAAACATGTCTAGGTAATTCAGTTCTAAAAGCTGCATGTAGCAGTTCTAAATATTATTAGAGCATGAACTGAAAAAACTGAAGCATATCAGAATACGGATGATTAAGTTTTCAATTTCGTCTATCACCGTCCAACCAAAATGTATTCAGTAGAGGGATGTTTTATGAGATTTGAGATGCATGGTTTACCACGATGGGTTGCAGCGATGATAAAGGATTGTTGAACGTGATCACATCACAATAAGAGTATTTATCAATCAGTGTAAGTGTAGAGATGATCAGCATTCCATGAAAGATTATTCGTTTGTTTTTTTTAAATGAAAAAATTGTTAACATGAACAAAGCGTCAAAGAAAATCATGTGGATATGTGGAAATAGGTAATACCACTTGAAGTGTGGGCTATAACAATGACATGTTTCACATAACCTACCAGTAAAAGTAAAATTGCGTATTTTAAATTTGTACCTATCAAAGTTTCTTTAGGATAAGTGATTATTATAAATAAATATTATAAGAACATGCCATGCGTCATAATAAGAGTTTGTTTTACCAGTGATATGGATCAAATTATCTGATATACAATATACCAAATAATATATCTAATCTGTCTTTACCTGTGTTTGAGTAGTACGTGTTCTTCGTAGATAGTTCTATCTACTCTAAATTTATTTTCCGTATTGATAGTTAAACACAAATTATCAGCATGATTGTAAGCAATATCAAGTTACTGCAGCGGTCTTGTGCCTCCTTTTATTACACCCTAAATTTATTAGTGGAGCCTTCAAGTTATCAAAATGAAAGTCTCACATTTCCCCCACAATGTTTTAGCTGCAGCAGCTGTAATGAAGTTGCAGTTTTTTCTGCTTCATGTGCACAAAAATACATGCAAATGCACACTCAACACTTTTTCCCAAAAGTTTCACGATTTATTGAAATATACACTAGACACACATACATACAACTCGCGTTATACATTTATTTATACAATAATGTTAAAGGTATGTATTAATTTAATCATTTTATTTTTAACATTCGTTTTCTAGTCTTTTCCAGCCAATGCTTAAAACTTCTCTGTCTCTCTTGAATAGAACTTTTCCCTTTACGCTTTAGTTTAGGCTTTAGCATCATGAAGTTCTTTGATTTACGCTTTTCCTTATTCGTCGTACTGGCAAAGGGGTTCATTCTTCCTTTACGTTTACCAAATTTTTCTCTATCTTCCTGTCCTTTCTGGAATACAAAAGGAGCAAATATAAGTGAGTAAACAGGTTGATTAGTTCAACTATTATTATGATATATATATACATATATATATTTATTTAAATACCTTCACAGTTTCAAGTCGCGCTTCACGGTCGTGTCGTCGTTTTTTGTGAATATTTTCAATTGCAGACAGGTCAACTAGCTCATCGCTGAAATGAAAAAAATGAATAAATAAGAAATAATTTTAAATGTGTATGTATAACAGTATCAGTATCACCGAATTCTGAAAACTTACATTTGTTTTGTAACGTTCTCAATCGCTTCTGATGCTTTCCGCTTTTTCGCACTCCCCTTCTTTGCACCAACCACCTGTTTCTGCATCTGTAACTTTTCCATTCTCTTAAAGTCTTCATCTGTCAGTAGTTGAGTTTGTATCAGCTCCAACGCCTTCGATCTTCTGGTTTGAGGATCCATTTCTTCTTCCTTGTCCGTTTTATTTTTACTCGCCTTTGCTGTCGTTTTTACTGCTGACTTTTCTACACCTTCAACATCACCATTTTCATTGTCCTCTTCTACTTCTACCTCCTCTTCATTATCGTCTTCATCTGACCCATTGTCCTCACCTTCATCCTCTGAACCTGAAACGTTTACCCACTCCCCACTGCTGTCACTGTCTTCTCCCTCATCATCATCGTCAACATCAAGCTCCTTTCCTTCATTACCCACCAACACCTCTGCCCCTGGAATCAACTCCACAGCATTTGATTCTCCATATCCCCTCTGCTTTTTCTCCATCGCAGCAATATATTCAACGAAATTTTCGCCGTCTTCGCATGACTGTTATTCACCATTTGGAACATAAAATTCTGCAAATATGTATTAAGCCTGTTATTTCGCTTCTTGGTGTTTAAATTCTTGATATCTGCAATAATATTCAGTTGTAGACACTTTCTCAGCCGCTTGTCAGGGCACTGGAACAACTTGAAGAAAAGGGGAAGTAGATCCGTAGGTTCCAAAAGATTTTTATTCCTGAGGAGTATCAGCGTTCTGCAAATAGACATCCTGTTATCTGGATGCATATCCCCAGCATGTTTCTCCAGTGCATCCATCAACTTTTGCGGAAACCCCGTTAATTCTTCGGTATAGCAGTGGGCGACCTGCGCCAAAAAGGTCATCAACTTGTCAATCTCCTCATTGTACTGCTCATTTCGTTTGTCGTAGTACTGGATAAATGCATCGTACACTGCTTCGAAATGCTCTTTCTGTTGGAGAAACTCAGCCTTGTAACTTTCTGGGTCCCGTTTCACCAGATTTTGAAGTTGGGGGAGGTTGAGAGGGAGTTGATTACTCTGACGGTTTGCCATTTTGACAAATGTCAAACTGCCCTACTTTCTTCGGATGATACGTAGTGCTTAGCTTATATCTTAATATAAAATACTTTCAAAATGATAATTTAAATGTTCACCAAAAACAAGCATGAACATGTTCATTCACAATTCAGAATTCACATATTTCACATGCACACATGAGGTGTTTTACCAGATTTTGGTTTTACAGAAAATACACACACATGCCATGTGTATTTAAATATTGCATCCCGCAACGTCGCGTCTCACATACTTGCGCTCAATGCTTCCTCATAAGAGGCGGTGAGAGCAGGTACGCTTCTTGTCATTTCACGTGCATGTACAAAACACGATACGATACGAGCTAAATTAAATACTTACGATTTTACGAACACGAACGAACGTCCAAAACAAATGCTAGGTTAAAAAAGCTGCAATTAAAGGTTTTCTTCGTCTTGTTGTCTGTAGACTGTACAGTGCTGACTGCTGACGGTAATAAATGCTTAGTTCAAAGTTCAGCTTTCATAATGTGACGATGACGAGTGATGTGCAAGAGTTTTATCGCTTTGCTAAATTAAACTCTGGAATTTTGCATGTCAGACTTGTTTATAATTTGAACTTCATATTCATATCAAATGTAATGTGTATAAACATAATTTATTTCGGCAAGTTTATAATTTTAGTAATATTTTACTTATTACTAAAGGTAATCATATGTATGTTTTTCAACACTTAAGTAAATTCGAAGATCCATAACTAAAGATCCGAGCAAATTCAAATAATTGAGCCTTCCACTGTCTGTGGATGGAATTTCTCCAACACAGTTGGTATTATATAGCGTAATAGTAATGATGATAAATGATCTCTTTTCATAGCATAATTAACTTTCATGATGTTCCGATGAATTGCCAACCAGTAAAAAGGTGTATAATATGTAATTGTCCTAATGACGCTAAGTTGAGAATATCCTTTGACTGCCCTTGTTCATATTTAAAATTTTCAACTAAAAATGGTTTATGATATGATGACCTAGTGACCTGCTCACCTTCCTTCCTCATTACAAACATCATTCATGTGGGAGGAATTAATACAATACTTTACAATAGAAACGCTGGTTAATAAATATGTAATTATTTTAATAAATTTTAATATTTAAATTTGTCCCATCATTGTACAATAACACATTTAACTAGAAAATCTTTCTGCATGTTACAAAGTTACAATACACATCAATAATACATTTAGAAAAAATTACATGCATGAGTTAAATACTTTAAGTATAAGATTTCAATCATCATCCGTGGTAGGTGTCAAATCGAGCTATTTTTTCATTATTTTTTTGCACGTACCATTTTGCATTTTCTTATATCCTGGCTTACAACTCATCATGTTTACAGGAGTTAGTAAACCTCGCATTTGGTAACTAAGTTTGCCCAATCTAGGCCTATATATCGGGTACGTAGGCTTGGAAAATCTCTCGTCTTCGAGATAAGAGGTTTTAGGAAATCGCGAGGAATATAGTCGACGAGCAGTCAATCGTTGTGGAGCACCTTCCCCTTAACATTTCCAAAAACCACATTTAATTAATTAATAACTTAATCATATTTAAATAAATAAAGTGTGTCAAGATTTTCACAACTTTTACATTTTTAAAATTAATTTAAAAATTAGTATACTTGTACATTAATTATTACCTGATAAAAAGACAGATGATAGGGCAATGAAACAAACACAAGCAAATAATCTTGCCATATCCACATCTAGTTCTGTGATAAATTATTAATTATATCTTGTAACAACCAGATATAGCAAGTGTGTGAACTTCACACTGTGAACTTCACAGTGTGAAGTGATGTCAATAGGAGAAAAGAGAATTTCTTCTAATTCAATGTACAGGAGTGGAATGATATTTTGTTGCCGATATGCGCCAAATTATCAATTTAATAATTAAATTATTGATGATAAACTGTCTTTCATTGTTTTAATATTATCATCTAATTTGTAATGCTTCTTCCTAGTCAATCGGTACTTCTTATCTTGCGCCTTTTATTTTTAAGTGCGTACTGCTAACTTGATTCATGTATGTGTTAAGCGGTCAATTTGTGTCTGTTTCTCCGTCATTCAAATTAAACATTTCACAAAACTGAGCGCATTCACTCCATCCGAGCTGGGAAGAATTGAGCCCAGGACGATCTATAAAACGTAGTTATTGAAATGATCTGCACGATAATTACGGGAAAATTTCCTGGTACATTTTACTATATTATATTACGAGACAATAAAATGTCTCATGACATGACAATGTGCTGTTCGTTAGTTATAGTACGTAAAAATTAAAATTCGGATGATTAGCTGTTAAAATATCAGCAACTAACATAAATTCTTATTCCTTTTAATTGCCACATGATGCAGACCCAATATGTATGAAAAGGAGGTCGTTATCGTATAACTGTACATCGTAAAGTAAAAAACAATTGGGTACGGAAATAATTCCTTATCTTAATAATAATTATGGATTTTCTTATCATGTTCAATTTACCCCGAACTGTAATTTATTAAAATAATATAACCTTTTTGCCAGGTGAATCTGAATCATTTCTATATGCCATATGCTGTGTGATACACAATGAATTATAGATAATTTGATTATTATGGCATGGCCAATTTATCTTATGAATCTGTTCGTCACCAAAAAGCATACTGAATTTTAATTTTGAATAAATTTTTACAAATATATTCCGAGTTAATATCTTACGCAAAGAAAGGGAGCTAAACAGTAGCCTTTGTACTTATCGTTAGTCATTAATTTTATTTAATAAACTTATAATAATACATCTGACTTACATACTTTAGAATCTTTATAATAGAATCTTTACACAACTAAATTATATATAGGTATATACACATTATATGTACAAAGTAGGTAGTTCGAAAACGGGAATAAATTGAACATCATTTTTTTTTGAAACATGTGTTGCATAAATGTAAATGGCCACACTCGATCAATAGTCGTCGTCATATCGAGCTATTCTTTTACACACCCCATTTTGCATTTTCTTATGACCTGGCTTACAAGGAAGATCCCCCACGGAGGAGAGTAAAGTTCGAAGATTAGGAGAAAGAACAGGTTCGGAACTCATGCACTTGGGCTCACTTTCTCCCAACGGAAACCAGACCTTCCAGTCCTCCTGATCAATTCCACAAAAACGTGGATAATGTTGTCCAGTTTTATAGCAAGTTCCCCGGTGAAGAAACCAAAATTCACGATATTTTCCCTCCTCATTCAGACTATGAGCACATTTTTGAGGGGAGCACCTTGGTATACTGTTGTTGTCCAAGATAAGCCATTCGTTGTACTGGCAAGGTCCTCTATGATACAGTAAATAGCATCTGTTGTGAGGTCTCCAGTAGACCAAAGGTCTTGAAACTTCCCCATTGTTAATGAGACAATCGCAATCCCCATATTTCTTGTTGTCCTTGTCTGGATAAAATCTCATTAATGAGTTTGGACCGCATGGGCTAACTGTTCCAAGTTGATAACATTTCCCGTCCTCTCGATTTATCCGGTGGTCTGCCCTCTCACATTGTGCAAAAGTAGTAGAAGAGAAACTTGGCCTATGGATCACCACCACTCTTTTAGATATATAACAATATAATTTCAAAAGATTATTTTTTTGAAACTTTTCCCAAAATGATTTTGGAAAATGTACAAAACTTACAGTGTTTCCGGTGGTCTCTCTATGCTGCTTGCATCAAATTCTGACGGTGCGCTGAATTGCTGCCTGCGTCCAGACTTGATCCGAAAAATGTCAGGTTTTCTGTTTGGTCTCTCTGGGTCTCCAATAAAAATATCCATATCTCCATCATCCCTGACAGTTATCCCAATACCCCGAGGTGTTTCAAATTGATTGAAATGTGATTGTTCAAATTCTGTTGTTGTCGGGAGGAAGCTGCGGCCATTGTAACTTCGTCTGTAAGAAGCCAATGAAGTTTCTTGACCGACTTTTTCCATTTTTAAAACTTCTGCATCATACGTATCGGTGGTTTGCGGGGTAGGGGTGTCGCCGGGTTGGGTTCCATAATATCTCACGGTTGTTCCCCCCGAGGGATCATTATAAATGTGATAATGATGTTGATGTTGTCTGTACGGTGGTTCGAAATTTCTCGTGTTGAAAAAACTGGCAGGGGCATTTTGACGTATTAATGATGATGACAGTGATCGTTCGTCATCATTAGAGGGGTAATACTGAGAATGGCTTACTGCTTGAATCCCTAATAAAATTATAAGGATTGTCGAGGTCATGGAAAACACACAATTCATGATTTTCATCACGAGTTGTGAATTGAACTAAATAAAAAGAATCACTGTTCTTGAATACTAATTACATTTTATTAATGTAACTACCTACACAAGATTTTTACACCTTTACCGCGGATTTAACACTGGCACTAGCAGATGACTGAACCAAGTTATTATTTTCATTTTTTTATTTTGAATATTTTGAAATGTCCACAAATGAATTTTCCAGAAATAATAAGTTTGTTTTTACTTCATTTCCAAGAAATGAAAAGTAAAATCCCAGAAAAGAATCTGCAGCGTAATTGTTAAATTCCGAGCATATAGCTAATTATTTTTTTCCCAAGCAATGTAATATCATCGCTTACATTCCAAAAAGAGGAGGACAAATGCCCTCAACAGTTCACACACCGTTCATGCTCCTGTGCATACATTCTTTGATATGTACATTTCAATTCAAAAGCAAGTTTAACGTTAGCTACAAACAACTTTTTCCTCGCTTGGAAAACTACATGAAATCACAACTGACCTTCGGGATTCGCAATGGCAAAAATGATTTCAAGAAACCTAAAAAAGTAAATGGGGTAAAATGGAACGTTTAGCTTGGGATAGTAACAATCATGAAATGCATCATTTTCTTCTAGACAGTTGTATTGTAATTGTAGGTACATACCTACATATAAGGCATACAATATAGGTTACAAATTAAAGCAACATACCTACTTAATGTATTCTATTTGAATGTATTTTTAGTATGCATTGCAATATATGCCTTATAGTATGGTATAGATCACCGATCGCCGACATAACCGATTATAGCAGAGTAAAATAATATTATGAAAAAAGCATTAAATAAGTATTATATAGCTTCACATTTTCATGAATTCTACGATTGAGAAAAGATGCCCATAGTGCAGTGCCGACGACGAAAGATGATGAACAAACAATTAACTTGTTACTAGCACAATTTATATACTTGATTGTAACCTGAATACAAGTATTGGTCTTTATTTTTCAGCAATTTTAACAATGTAGTCGTAAGCACTGGAAATTTTACTAAATCATTCGCCTCGTTGAAGTTACGGATGGACACGCATGAGAACACACAAACATGAAATTTTTGGGTAGGGATTTCAATGCATTTTTTTACATTTGGAATCCAGTAAAAAATGCCAGTAAAATGCAAATAAAAAGATCATGATTAGGCTTCCGAAACCAGAATTATACCACACTACACTTATGTATTACCTATATACATTATGTTTAAGACGATAATAGCCTTAATATTTATAGACGCAGACAAAAGTAAAAAAAAGCATGACGAATCGTAGATGACTGTAAAAATATGCGTAAAATGGATAATAAGTTCGTTGATAAGATGAAGTATGAGAAGAATTTGATGCGTAGCGGATCAGTTTATTGTGTATTTTTGTACCAAAACATGGATTTTACATTACTATTTTAAACCAAATACAGAATTGTATTTGACCGTTCTTAACAGTGTAAATTGTACACTTGTGAAGTGATAGTGATAATTGATAGAATGGGCAACTCGTCGACGATAGAATCTTTAAAAATAAATACTATAAAACGGGAAAACCCTGTTTATTATATATGCGAAGAATATTCTAGTTTTAACTATATTTTATTTATAAAAAAACAGTAATTTAATGAGCAATATCCATTTCAATGTATGTACATATACAATATATACACATAAATATCACTTCACTTGAGTGAATGAAAATGCAACCTACATAAGTGTTAGTAATTATTTTATGAGCCGTTGGTCATTCATATAGTCAATCATATAAATATTACGAGCGAGAAATAGCGGATGTGCGTCATTCATCAAGTTGTGGAATCTCCCTGTAAATGAAAAGGTGGTCCACTCCACTCAACTCGTTTTACACGTTTTTGATTTGTAGACAGGCCGACAAAAGTTAACACGTACAACGTAGAATATTATTAATAATTGTTTCATGTATTCATTCACGTCAACGTCATGCTTTGCTAAATATTAAATTTCAATTTATTCACTACGCAGGGTAGGGGCTGTTATTTTTATTGAGAATCTGTAACAGGTGAATATTCGTCTCCAATAATACTCCAATACATTTTTATAACTTATAACCCTGTGGACACTGCAATCTTGCAGTTGCAGTAGTAGCAACAACCATATAGCATAGCCCGAATTAAACGAGAAACAAAATGGAACTGTATTTGTGCGCAAGAATCGTACTAAATATTCAATCATCATTAGGCTAACAATATGCCTGCGTATTATTGGTTTGATCGGTTTGGTAGCAACTTTCATTTCATATATGATTGCCAAAAGACAGTATTTACTATAAGGAGTGATAGAATTAAATTTTTAAATAGTAACTTATTATAAAAATAGCACAATAAAATAAAGATAATTAATTAATATTTTCCAACATGCAAGGTAACAGAATTTATAATAAAAATTTATCACATTTGACTCTTTTTTAAGTACCTAGGTGGTGTTTTTTATATGTATGTATGTATGGCGTGGTATGTAATATATACATATTTACTCATGCAGAAACCACACCGCAAGTCCTAACTAAAAACATCACA
>JAHZNC010004949.1:0-12014 GCA_027744095.1 Zhuqinia jingwanae | reverse complement strand
TTACAGTAAAGCCTTTTCTCTCTGCCTTTTGAATGTTTTAAGCTTCAGCTTTTTCGACCACGACCATCCTAGTGTAGCAAATAAGTGAAGAGAATGAATGAAAACGATGGGCGGGTGAGAGGAGTAGTGCCGGTTGAGGTATTAGGGACCGGTTGGCTGATGCAAGTCCACATAGTCAACTACATTGTCTTGATGTGATGCTGTTGCCACTTTTTTCCCCTTTTTTGGTTTTTTAGGAAAAGAGGAAAGAAGTCTGCCAAAAAATCAGTCGAAAGGAAAATATCGTTAGATTTGAGTAGCTTTCTTTTCACATTTGCAAAGAAATGATATGTTTATACTTAAATGTGACTTGATTATATTATTTTCTGCTTTCACAAGTAGGATGACATGCATCTCGTTTAATAGGGACAGAATGAGTTGAAAACCAAATTCTCTTTGACTAAAATGCCTTTCTAAACAGTTTTATTTATTTTTTCATTCTAAACTACGTTCTTTTGGCACATTTACAAATTTTAAAGCTGAAGGGAAAGTGCCAGAGAAAATAATTATGTACAAAGTAAACTAGTTTTGACAGATAAATTGTATATAATTTACAAAAAAGACATGACAAATTTATTTTGACACTTTTAGTTGTAAAGCATATTTTGGTACAAAAAGTTTCCATTCATACATAATATGTACATAGGTACACGTATGTACTTGTATGCAAAATATTAATTAATTTTGCATAATGTTTTTACCTGTACCTTGGGGTAATACAATAGCATGTATTCATGCAATAACCAGAGAGCTTTGTGGTATTTAATAACGTATTTTAGACATAATCAATCAGTTAATTCCAGGTAATCTCGGTAGGATAGCAATAAAAACCTGCCACTTTCAGCTAATGTTGTGTACAGGGGCATATGTCATTCATAAAAAGCCATCAATAATATTGCAACACTATGCCCTAACAATGTAACTGTTTGATTTCATAAAATCCTGTGTACATAACGATTTTCCCGTTTTATCGCGGTCTCGTAAGCATACGCAGCAGTAGCTTTCACCACACAATGCAATAATGTACTCAACCTTGAGAAAAAGGTGAAGGCAACTGCTACGGAATCACTTACTGTGGGGCACCATGAGAATTTCATTCCACATCACTTCCCCTTTTTGCTGCTGACCACACAGCTGGTGAAAGTGAGAAACCTTGTAAAACCAATGAACCGTCACTTGTTTGATGGCTGGCAATGTTGTGGGGCACCAACACTGCCATTTACTGCGTAGTTGTGAGTGTCACACACGTCTATCCCATGTGCCAAAAAGCTGATACTATGAATGTGACACGAAATCGTAGGGTGGCTGTCCAAATAGTATACCTTTTGTTTTTAAACACTTTCACAGATACGTGAGAAATCTTCACCACACCACACAACCGCACCATCATGACACATGTAAAAAAAATTGTGTATACAAAAAAAATGCTTACAGGGCTGAAAAGAAAAGAAATAAATTTTTACGAAAACCCATAAACTCAATAAATCTTGAATCATACATACATTGTAGGCCGTTGTTGTATCTATCATCTACTTGTGTATGGTTAATAATAGGTATATGTTTAAAGAATATGCTGTCTGTTTAGTTGTCTCAAACAAGAAGACGAATAACTCGCATATACAACATAGCATTCTGTTATAGTGGGGGTGGCTGGTAGGATTTATTGCTAGAACTAATAACGTACCAGCACACTTTTACCACGTACGTCCATCTCTTATGGACGACGTATTACGTATGTACTCGTATGCTCCAGAGAATGATGATGATGGTAGCAGACAACAGGAAAAACTTTTCATGTCCTTAAGATACCTAAAATGCTTATTCGATGTTAATAAAGGGAGAGTGTATATAAAATACATACACACCATGCTTTTAGGTAGGGGAACTCGCTTTATTTAACAATAATTTCACATTCCTTGAAAAAGTATCATAGATCTCTAATGCATTGTAGTAGTAGTAGTACATGCATAATACATACATGCATGTACATAGCATACAAGATGATTTTAGAAGATTCGTGGTCACCACTCTCTCTCTTCCACTTCACTCTACTTGCACAACTTTCACTTCCTCCACAGTTATTCTTCTCCTGAAAGAGAACTTTTTTATTTCCCGTTTTTGTTCTTCTACTCTTTCTCCTTTTACTTTCGCTGTCTTTGGTGTATATTTATATATGAATATATGTGCTCAATGCACTTTCCTTAATACTTTTCTGTGGTCCAAGTTATTTTCCTTGAGTCATTTAATATTACTGTGTAAGTAGTTTCAGTTGCCGCGGTCGTGATCGAATCGGCAATGAAACAGCAAGAAAAAAAGTGAGCAGTAGAAGGAAGAAAGGTTATCATGTTATAAAGTGCATATTGTGCGGTTATTGGCTATGTACATTACAAAAGCTGAAACTTGCTCCCAGACAAAAAGAATTTTCTTTTGTATAATTCCAATATAATAGTTATGTTACTGTTGCTTGCAGCTAACATCATAAACTTTTAACTTACTTTTTTGGTTTAAAGGATTGAAAGCCGGGAGGGTCAGGTATATATTCAACAATTCAGTTTTTCTTGCTGATGTATTTGATGCTACTTTTGCGCTTTCATTTCGTAAAATTTCAGCACAAACCTCATTGCAAATACCTGAAAAATACATTCCATGCTACTACTCATATTATACTTTCGCTTAAAGGAATGTTTTAAAAGACAAAAGTGAATATGTGCAGTAGCAAAACTATTTTTCAGAGACACCGCGAAAAAAATGAGATCACAAGCTTGTTAGCTAAATAAGAGTAAATAATATAGTGCAATGCAATAGTGAAATTTTGTGTACAAGGTTGGCTCTAAAAACTTTTCTTTTTTAAGTTGAAAATGTTGATACTAATTTTGTAAGCATGCATGTCGGTATACTAGGCTATATGTAAGTACCTACATGTTTTGTGGCGTATTTTCCCTTTCATCTCCCACTCATTCTATTTCAATCCGACCGACCGACCGCTGCAATCAATCATTTTTGGCGGGCAGACACAAATACACAAAAAAACTAGATTATTTCAACAGCACAAAAAAAATCAGAGCACATAAACAAAATACTTCACTGGAGGCCTTCAACTCAGCCGCTTACGCAATTTTAGTACGTAAATGCATATCATAATGTACATATTATGATATATATTTACAGTATTTATAGTATAGTATAATAGACAGTATATGCATACACCTACTCGCAAAGCTTATCGAAAAGATAGGCATACATCTAAAATCATAAATTGTACAATATTTGCATAAATATGGAAAGTAAATGAAGGTTTATGTGCTAAATTTTGCAACAAAAAATTACTACCCAAACTTGAGATGTTGGTTAGTAAATTGCCCTGAGATATCTCTTGTAAAGGGTATACTCTACTACTGGAGTTGAAGGATCATCTACATTATACTGGAATAGTTTTGTAATCATACATTTATCTCTAGAGAAAGCATTGAACTTTTCATAGAATTTTCAAGTGTATTTGCTTGAGTATGCGTCTGTTTGCGTTTCGATTATCTGTACTTATTCATCAGTTTTGAGTGTTTAAGTATTGCGATATAGAATGGCTGATGGCCATATTATAATATTGCACAGTATCCCATATGCATAATACAACATAGTTACCTACGCATAATATAGATGCAAAGAATCAGAAGAATTTGCATTAAATATATACATATATATTGAGTTATTTGATATTGCCTCAAACTAATAAATGAACATTGTGTCCATGCATGACAGCAACGTTGATCATATCATTCTTTCAAAGTAAATTCTCAAAAAAAAAAATTTCTTTCGCATTTGGTAAAGCACAAAATGCATTTATTACAATTTTTTCCTTTCGTATAAACGCTGTGAAGATCATCATATAATGTACATGTCTCTCTGCGCAGTAAATTTTATGGAAGACTTATTTCGCTTCATTACTATAATCACTAGGTATGAGGAACCACAATAAAAATAAAATGACGGTCATTAAAGTATCTTGCCCTACTGTAACAGCCAACTCATCAAAAATTAGAAATAAAAATAATTCACGCTTGATTTGGTGGAGAATTGTGAGCGATGATGATAAATTACATGCAGTCCATATACTCGATTGTGAAAAAGGATGTCATTTAGATAACTATTTTCACTCAGCATTATGATCGTTTTTAATGGCGAAAGAAGGTAAAGGGATCAACCGGACGGTCAAACGTAAAAAATATACTGTGTTTTCACAAGAAAAAGAAGAAAAATTAATAGGCTAGAGAATCATTAATTTTCTTGTGATGTGTAATCGGATGGCATCGTCATCATTCTTATATATAGCTCTCTGGTGACAGGGTTGTAAGCGCACTATAAGGATAGTAGTTTAGAAGTAGCAGTGGTAAAATATTATAGACTTTATAGATGATATTACTATATCTAATGTATACACATGAAATTTGATGTGACGACAGAAAAAAGAAGAGCAGAGTATAAAAAACAGATCATCAAGTAAAACTAGGACAAATGGAAAAAAACTGGTTGGACGAACACACACACACACACACACAAACTTGAGAAATTGAATAGAAAGGAGTCCCCTGCCTCTGGTTTGTTTCCCGTCCATCTTCTTCGTTTTCCTTTTTTTCTTCTATCTTATACATATAACATAAGCATATAATACCGAGAACGAAGGAACGACATGGTAAATGAAACGGAAATGGTTGCAATTATTTAGTGTTCCATCCAGGGACAGGGATGTTGGCGGCCGACCTCAGAGATGTGATGTCAATAAATTGCTAAATTCCTGTGTGCTGCTGCACATTGTGTGGCTATATTAGTATGTGGGCTGAACATTCACTCACTCGTATTTGCTTTATTCCAATAAATATATTATCCTACCTTCTGACATGTATATACAAAAGAAAATTGTAATTTGTAACAAAGGTATGAAAAGAAATAGTAGGCATGTATAGTACAAAATAATACCAGGAGACCTGAGTAATAAAATGAAGCGATTTCCTGTTCACTGGATATCCTGTGTGGTTGTGGTCATTAATCAAATCGTGGATTATACAATCCAGCCAACATACCTACATAGATTTACAAGTTATTTAATACACTGACCGATATGATTTTATTGTAGTTTTCGCATGAATGGAGATGCTGCTATTGTAAACATTTGGCAATTATAGTAGTCCCAAGCGGATAATTTCTTACCTTAAATTCTGTTTACAAGTTCATGATCTTTTTAGTAAGGCTATTTGTTATTTGCTATTATTTTGTTATGTAATTTAAAACCATAATGGCATCCAAAATACATGTGCCTCGGATTTCCTGTAGTAACCTATTTTCGTAATGAATTGTTCCAAACAAAAGATTTCACAAATAAGAGAATAAAAAGCATTATACCTGGTTTCTCTTTGTTATGTCTTGTTTTTCCTTTTTCAATAAGCATCACAACAACTACTATTTGACATGACATCAATACAGAGACGCTGTCTGTTGAGTACACTGACATGAAACATGTACGTACGTGTGTGTGTCTCATGTCAGTGTACTCTCCTTTTACATCAGCTAGCTCTGAATTAATTAAACTACAAAATCTAACATATTATGCTCACACAGATTGCGTTTTTTGTTGATGTTGTTGTTGTTTTTGTGTGCGTCGCAATAAGGATGACAATATTGGGCAGCTCATCCTGTGGTTCTTGTTCATTGACACAGAATACAAGAAAGAATATGAAATCGACAAGTTATTTGGCACTGATGTATTATTGTTCAAATTGATGTTACTCTATCCATCCAAAGTCTGATCACATTTCGCAAGTTTCTTTTTGTTTGTTGATGATGAACTGAATAGGAGCTACATAATAATATTATGTCGTACGTTGTATATAACCTATACAACATTATATACAACATACGACATTTTATACTTTGTAGAATGAACTATGCAGTGAAAATTTCTTGGAAGATCCGCTGTAGAATTATAAAAGCTTTTATGCACACTTTCACGACTGATATACGTACAATTCATTTATTCAGATGGAAGAATTTACTACATTTATAAGAGTTATTTTGTGTCATGATAATGTACAATGCACTAACGTACATATGTTATGTGCATATATTATGCAAGCAAGCCTTCTCGACAAACCGTCAATTCCAGTTAAATCAAAAGCAAATCCTCTTTTCTCGTCTTACAACTTTATTGTTATTTACTCTGACATAAATAAAGCCGACGAAAGCTGCAAAATTGTCTCTCTTGCAGATACAACACTTTTTGAATTTATATATTACTTATAGATAGGTATGTAGTTCTAAATTGCAAAAATTGAAGGATAGCCCAGAGCAGCCCACCAGATCTCCCATATCAACTTTGGATTCGTTTTGATGTTTCAGCATTATACTGACAGTGCACTTGCGCTTTTGTGTATTATTTCATGTTGTGTATTTCATCCTGGTTTCAAGATAAAAACACCAGACAACTTGTGCTGGGAGAGAGAGAGAGAGAGAGAAAGAGATGCGCATATTTAATGATAGTGAGCTTACTGTTGTATCAAATGAGCACATAATATTATTTAGGTATGTGTGTGTATGCGAGAGTACAACAACAGGAGACAATATTACATTTGGCTTCCTTTTGTTCCTTTCACAGAAGGGAACTTTAAGTGCACTCCCAGATGGGTGCTCCAATTTCTCAAAGCACTACTACTCGCCTGACATGTTGGTCAATGCCAACGTGTTTTCAAAGCACCCTTTGTCCTTGGAAAGAAGGGTGAAAGTGACAAAATAACAGAAGGATGCATGCCATTTTTTTTGTGGCTTGCTGTGCTGCTAGTTGTTTGTTTGTTTGTTTCACTGCGGGAGTTTTGCATTCCTTGGTATTCTGTTGTGGGTTTTCTATGGAGGTTTGGCTAATGTTTGGATGTGTATGATTCTACAAGGACAATTTATTATTAAAAATTTGGTAATAAAAGGAATGTTAGCTTAAGTATTACGCACGAAAGGTATAATATGATACGATGTCATCATCATCATCATCATCCCACCACATTTGAAATTGTGTAATAATAAGCATAATGTAAGTTTGTAAATGAAATCAAGCAAGTTCAAAAATAATAATATAAGGGCTCATGAATGAATTTTCAAAAACCACACACCATGCCAAATTCTGCTTTGCTCCACTGGAGTTTGTCTTTCAAATACGATTCCCTTTATTAGCAGAAGTTGTTGACAGTTCACGTTTTTTTAGACTTTGGGCACTTTTCCAGTCTGACAATGAGTGAGTGTGTGGTATCTGAGAAGCATACATATTTGTATGTACATGTATGCTGAGTGCATCTTAACTGAGCAAAGCTCTTTTTTTCTCTTCTAAATATCGTTCCCTTGTGTGTAGTTGTATTTCTATTTTTTTTTAGAAAGAATAGACTCTCGAGACACTTTATGTACAGCATTATAAGGCAGTTCGTGTAAATAAATGATCCAGATGAGCTTTTTATGAGAATCATTGGCATGTTTAGTTCATGAACGTATGGCATGATATGGTACATGCCGTGTAGGTATGTGCCGTGCTGTGAGCAGTGTGTCTTGTGCATAATAATATCCAAACCGACACTCTTGAAAGCAAATACTTCTTTTTCTCGCTATATCATCATAATTTCTTTGCTGCTGTGAGAAAACGTTGCACTCCTTAAAACTATCACCACACCACCACCATCATCATCATCATCGTCACTATCGCTTTCTTAAAAGAAATATATGTATGTATCGGTTTTATCTACGCACTCATTCATTACATTCAACATTTCATACATAATGCCACACGTTCCTCTTTCAACCATTACACTTATCATCACTATTATAAAAAGACGCTCCAAGGCATAATATACAACATAGCATGATAGTACACTAAAGCAATATAATATTTTCCACAGAATTCCAAAAAAAAACAGGATAGGGTGCATATCAGGCCCTGTGCCGCCACATGGCTTCTACTTCCTTTTCCTACAGAAAAAAAAATCTTGTAATAATAATAATACTTGTGACTGCATTCTCAAGTGCAACTTGCATGACTCAATATTGCCATCTTCAACTTCTACTTGTCTCATTACAAGAAAAGAAAAATGAGGAAAAGTAAAGAGCGCAAAAAAGTCCTTTTTCTCTCTCAGTCAAACATGTAGTAGTATATATTATTAGAAGCAGTGTAGTAGTCCAAAAGTCTAAGTACACAAACAGCAGCCGCATCATCATCATCATCATCACCACTAAAATACACTACTTACGCTAACTGTGTATGTATGTGTGTTTGTCTCTGTTACACAAGCAAGTAGTCTTAAAGGGAAAAAAAATGGGAAGCAAAGAGCTCAGGCAATGCGATTAGAATTTATAGCTTGTGCTGGTTTTTCCAAAAGAGGACTCAAGAACATCTTTTTTACTTGGCGAATTATAGCGTTGTTAGATGTTCCAGAAGCAGCATTTTTATTTCCTCCATGAAGACTTTTTTTTTCTTCTTCTTCTTCTAGTACACAAATATATGCATGTATATAGTACATATCTAATCTACACATTGTATATATATGCATGCATGCATACCATTCAGCATACATTTTATAGTCTTTTATACAATCAGCGACGACGTGCCCTGCTCTGCCTTTACTATTACTACTTAATTCCCAAGATGAAACTTTGTCTTGCTTTTTTTTCTTATTCTTTTTTTCCTCGCCTTTTTTTTGAATTACATTTTATAGTCTTTTATACAATCAGCGACGACGTGCCCTGCTCTGCCTTTACTATTACTACTTAATTCCCAAGATGAAACTTTGTCTTGCTTTTTTTTCTTATTCTTTTTTTCCTAGCCTTTTTTTTGAAAGAAATGTCTCTCTTTCCTTTCACAGTTCCTTTTTTTGCTAGCTTTCCTGCTATACTATACATGTGTATTTGCTGTTGTTCTATATTACGTTCTATGTCACCGAAAACAAGTTACAATTGTAAAAAACTCTGAACCCGGAGCAGCGACTCCTTCTCTCTCTCTCTCTCTCTCTTTTTCTCTCTCAAGCGCCTACAACTTGCAACAAGGATATCATTAAAAGGTTAAAAGTGTGAGTTGAGTTGGAGCGAAGCGATAGCAGACCTCTTACATAATATTTTTTTGCCTTTCCTTTTCTTCATCTTCCTTCCTTCCCTCGCAATTGTACTTGGCACTTGAAAAAAAGGGAAAAAAGGGAATGAACGCGTAATAGCAGGATATTATACCACCACTACCATACCACTACCACCATATCCCTACCACCATCACTAGAGGAGTAACAAAAAACAACGAGTTTCATGAGACTTTTTTTCCTCGTGTTTTTGATTGAGCGTGGCATGCCATATCACAGTTTACGTTTGTAAGCAGAGCAAAGCAACAATAAAATCATTTGATGTTGCTGTGTTGTTGAAGACTTTATGTAGTTTTTTTTAGTAGTAGCTATAATTTAAAAAATTTATATATATATATACTATGAATGTATATTATATGTATACTTGCACATAATATCACCAAAGCTAACTTTCTATCTAAAAAACGTTGAAGTTAAAAAGTAGTAGAATAAAAAAAGTATACTGTTGATTGTGTAGTTTTTTTGTTATTGCGTGTTTATTTTCACACTTGTGGTTTTTATTTAAGTGGTTAAAGGGATTTTCTCCCTTCACTCACTCAATTCAATTAGGATTGTTGTTGTTGTTGTTGATGTTGGTAGTAGTACTTAGATAGAAAAGATAGACACAAAAGGGTGTGTTGGTGTGTGTAGTCGCACAGAAAATTGTCATTTTTTTCTTCTTCCTTTTTATGGGTCAAAATGACAAAGATAGGGAAAATGGCTTACACAGCAAAGAACAAGACTTTTTTTTGTAAAATACTTGAAAGAGAATAAGCTGTGGATGTCTTTCATTCATATTAAATGACTGGGTGAAAGAAAGTTTTATATAAACCTAAATATTTCAAGATGACACACATGCGTACCAAGATATGTGAATGCTTTTGGCTTTGGCAATGTATATAGAAGATGACATAAAGAATTCAATAGGAATTTTTTCCCCATTCAATTCATTATTTATTGGGAAGAAAAAACTTTTGATATATTTTTATGTAACTGGTGTAAAGCATTGTTGAAAACTGACATGCAGATGTTTAAACGCTCCTCCATATTTTTTGCCAGAACTTGTTTGTGATGTGATGTAGTCACACTTGTTACATTACATATATGCTATTACAGCAGCAGCAGCAGCTCCAAGTACAAGCCTGTCTTTTCTGTCTCATGGGTTTCCTGTCAAAAAATACTCATATTGAATTGAATGACACTGGTATTGCCTCTCTCTCTCTCGTCATTCGTTTTTTTTGTTTTCTTCAACCCATTTTCACAAAATGCACATATATTTTGGATAAATCGATTGAAATTTAGTGGTTGTAAAAGAGGAAGCTATAAAAAAAGTGGAATAGGGTTAATTTTTTTTTGAAATATAATAATATAATATGTGTTTGCCTTGCCATCTGACGATTCCTGCTTTATTGCTTCTGAGCGCCTCTTTAAACATGTCAACACTTGACAAGTGACATCATACACACTGCACACATTCACTATGTAATCGCTTTTTGGGCCCGTTCATTTCATTATTTTGCCTACTCGGTATATTTTGTCACAAAAGCAAATGTGTCAACTGTCATCATTTTTCTGCTAGAATTTTTTTTTCATTGTACCAATTTTTCTTTAAAAAAAAGACGAGCATATTTATTCATATATATATGCATAATGTAGGTACCTTCCTAAAATGTCCCCAAGTATACAAAAAATTGTAAGTAGAAAAAAAACCGTAATGCTACTACTACTACTCTTACTGTTGCATATATATAGCACTTGAATTGGGGATTTCTCTGAATAGGTTACAACAACACCATTCACCAACTAAAACTAGAATATAATAGGTATTTTGGTTGACTTTGTGTGTGACAATATTTATGAAAGTGGAAAAGAATTGGGGATATACCACCACGGCTTAACGAAATTTTTTGGCACAGGATACGCCTGCATCTTTTTATTATTACAGTCTGCCACCACCACCACCACCAGCGTAGCATTATTGCCGTTATTATTAATGTTTCCACTGTACTTGGCTTGTGTGTGTGTGTATATGGTAAAGTGCAATGAGACAAGATTATATTCTGTAGTGGGAGGATGATACAAATAACTGTTTTGTTTATTGTGGAGATTACAAACACAAGTGCATCCAAACTTTTCTCTTTTACGTATGAAATGATGATAGAAACATGCACTTTACTTTTTTTCAAAACGACGTATGTTTATAGTTTCATGGTTTTTGTAGAAGTGTCCCGAATTTCTCTTTTCCAGAACATTTTTAACGACGACAGAAATCCGACTTTACCTACTTTCTATGCAAAGAGTTCATACACACTTTTTTTGTTCAGCCTGAAATTAAGTTTTTTTTGCTGGAATACATAATGTTCATTCTGTCATGATGATGAACATGATAATATGGTGGTGGTGGTGGTGGTGGTAGTGCAAAAACCAAATTTTGTTTTTGCTTAACTTGCATAAATACATTGTAGTAAAATCCATGTACGTTCATCTATTCATTGCAGTATGTATGCAATGTACTTTGACCTTTCGACTAGAAATGAGCACATATACAAAAAGAGTGCATCATGAACTTGATAACTATCACGTGATAATATGTAAAGTTGTAAATGACTTTTCCGGTCTTCAGCGCCAAAAAGAAAGGGATATACCTATAATGTGTATGCTTGCATAATAAAAAATATGGTACATTTATGTATGAAAGTGAATATCAGCAGGCAATGTTGTTGCTTTGAGGAATTTCATTATTGACGCTGTGTACTTTTTAGCCCATGGCCATGGGCTGTTTGTTGTGTATGTGTATATGGTATATATATGTACATGTCTTACATGTTGAATAAATTTTCCATTCACAAG
>JAHZNC010004948.1:0-104389 GCA_027744095.1 Zhuqinia jingwanae | reverse complement strand
CACAAATTATTACCTTAGGTACTAGTAAAAACACAAAACACTACAATTTAGTAAAAACGTTTATCAAATGCACTTATTCCTATACTACATTAGCTTGCATCATGAATCTTCACTCCAACAGTATATATATAATAGTGAGTGAGACTGGCCCTAGCACACAGCTGTCATTCTTCATTATGTCTATTGACTAGAATTCCTAATTTTATTCGTTAAAAATTTATCATCCGTGTGCCTTTGTTGAGTTTACTTTCAAACAGCCAAACACTTTATGTAATAATAATGTGAAATTGTGCCTATGGCCTGGATCCTTTTTTTCCCAAAAAAAAAATTTATGGTAATATTATGTATGTATAATTTAAATAATGAAAAAAATACAAGAAAAAGGCCCAAAGGTTCCTTTATGCAGGAACGAAACAAAAGTCAGCAAAATTTTAAAGATATATATGTGTGTATAGTACAAACTACAAAAGTTTATTGTTCCTTTCATTGTTACCATTTTATTATTGCAAGAATAATAGAAGATAATACACTTAAAGTATAGCTTCTCAAAGGTCCCATCTCACCTCACAAAAAAAATTGTACAAACCCATATCGAGAGAGAAAAATTCACTGTATCATATTATTCAATATTGTATCCATTATATATTATTGCATCTCGATTTTTACAAGAGATTTTTTTCCATAAAACGAAAATGGACTTTTTTTTGAACAATTTAAATACTTTCTGAATGAGAGTTTACATTTTTCATTGTGGTGACCCTAGATTTCCTTACAACTATCAACTTGGACCATGATCATGATGTTGATGACGGATGACAATCAGCCTCTCCAGCACCAGCAGTACAATTGCACTTGTGTATGCATCTGTGTAATTTGGCACTTGAAGATGTTTTCCAGTATAGTAGTAGTCATAGTCGATGACTGATCCCGTTTCAAAATACATTACAACAATATATACATACATAATTGTACATATGTACAAACATACAATCAAGTATTTATGTTTTATGCTGCTGGCAGGATTGCATGATGTTATTTTTCCTCCTCTTCTCCTTCTTCGTTTATACTTCTTTCTTCGGATATGTTCAATAATGCAAAGAAGCCAAATAAGCTAGGTACTTTTTTAAAACTCTCTGTCTACATCCAGTATATCCATCCAAAGCCAATTCTTCATCCAAGCAAACTGCACAAAACTAGCCAAAAACCATTTGGTATAGTGCACTCAATGCATTTTGAACAGCACACACGAGCCCTGCGTTTCTTTTTACGTTATTATGTACATAAAACTGCATTATATTGCAGTAATTTTAGAGCTTGGAAAGAGAAGAAAAAGCTTTTTTTTCAGGCTTTTCCTATTCCAGCTCTCACAGTCTAGTGTGTTTTTTTTGCTCTATGCTGTAGTTATAAAGTTGACAACTAACTCAGGCCAGATTACACATTACGAAGCATTAATTTTAATAAATAATGTTTTAGCTGCGAGTCCTCCCAAGAGTACATATACATACACAGTAGTAGTTTGCTTAATAGTAGTATTCACAACCAGTTTGCTACACACCACCAGAGTATAATAATAACGTATAATAATAATCGAAAAAAAGGAATAAGTAAGACGTTTGTGCCGAATGAGGAGGAGGAGTGACTCATCAATATTAAAATAACTTGCAGTCAAGTGGTTCCGTTTGCTCAGGGTGAAGGTACTCAAACGCATAGACTTATGAACATGCTTCAAAGGTACAAATGCATTTTCAGTATGCAATGTTCTCTGAATTGGAATATGGATAGGAAAAAAGTTGTTCTGCAGACAGCAGAATTACAACGTAATGTGTGTGCTTCGAAGCGTTGTTCTTATTCTTCTTTTCCTTTTCTCATTTTTTTCTTTCTTGTTCTTATTTTTGTAGTGATCCAACTTCTCGCATTATAAAAAGTAGCTATTATCCAGCCAAGACATAATACTGTTGTAGTCTGCTGCGAAATATGTAAATGTAATGTGCAATGTGAGTGTGCTGGCAAGAAAAAAAAGGGTGGTGGACTTTTGCCATGCGTGCATTACATTATATTATGATGCTCATGCATGCATAACTAAACAACAATAAGTATGCAATTTAACAAAGTTTAATATAAATAATAGACATTTACATATACCATCCATCCATCCAGCTTGCTTGCTTCAAGAAAAGAAAATTGAGAGAGAGAGAGAAGTCTTCTGGTATTTATAAGCCATTCCACTCTGTGGAGTATTTAAAAAGAAGTGCGTACAATATCCGAGAAAACAAAAGAGCTGATGTTGCACACGCACACAAAAAAAAATTGTTAGTAGCGTTTTTCAATTTCTCTCCTTTCTATTCGCTCATCTTATGGTTGCATATTCTTTATTCAGCAGAAGAGGAAAAGTATGTTGTATGCTCAACACATTTATATGACACACACATGCACCACACTACACACACCTTGTTATATGGACAACTTAATAAATGAATCCTCCATTTTATGTAATATGCATGTAATGTAATCATTGTTGTATGTACTACGTAGGTAGTTATAATATGCGTGTATACCTAGCCTACAAGCTATAATTTACTCGTTTCATCCAATCCAAAAGCCAAGTGTAAAAGAGTAGGAAGAAAAGTGGGTATATTTAATAATATGTACGTACATATAGCTATATTTATATTTTATAAACAGAAAAGTAATTTCAACAAAAATTCCAGCTGTATAAGAGCCATTATTTGCATTATTTAGCATGTAATTTAAGAGGAAGACGAGCGAGCGTCACGCTTCTAGCTGCTAGAAAAAGGTACAAGTTAATTTAAAATCATTAAAATTTAGTTTGAATTTTTTTTTCCTTTTGTAATAAGTGTGTCTGTGTGTGCGTGAGTGTATTTAGAGAAAACCAGCTCAATTGTCTTTGCATATTGCATATTATATTATGTATTTTGGATGACTACAAACTCTCAGATTGGTTGGCAGAGTAATTTTGGTGTAAATAGCAATAGTGTAACTAGATTTAACTCCAAATGTGACCATTCTGTGTTTTCAAAACGAATGAAGGGCAACATGACATGACATGAACGAAGGTAAATCTAATCCAATTGACCAAAATCCATTAAGCTATGCCTACATAAATATACCTTAAAATTTCACTGATATTAACATCTACGCAAAAAGAGATGATTTTCTGAACTATAATAACATGGAAAACATGTATACCTATGCTATAACGTACATACCTATTTTCCTTTCCCAATAATATAATATTCATGCCCTCGACCTTTTTTTTAGCTTTGAACCAAAAATAAATAAAAAATATTTTCGTATTTGGTATTAGACTGTATGCATGTATTTGTACCTACCTACATACATGGAAATTACACTGGATTCACAAAGTAACAAACTGTGTTAGAGCTTTAAACTTCAATTCACCTTACTCCTCTCTCTCTCTTTCTCTCTGTCAAATTTACTTTTGAATTCAAAATTCAGACAATCTTCTCGTTGGAATGAGCTTTAGTGAAAAGATAAAAGAGTTGAGTTCACTGAAATCGATGATGTTCACTTGTGCCAGGAGAAGCGAAAGGACCTTGCACAGGAGCAGAGCCCCATACAAACACATCATTGGAAGGTTATATACATGCATAATATTATATATTTGCTCAAGATAAGAAGATGCAAAAAGGGGAGAAAAGAAAAGGTGACTTCAATCGCATTATTTCTACTTATGTTCCTACTGAGTACTGACTGAGTACGTATGTATATGATATGATTCGTTTATACATATATGTACATCTCGGTAGTAGAAAGATAATGTCCTTCAATGTATGCTTCTTTTAGAAAGAATATTATGCACATTTACTTTGGGGAAAAAAGTGGAATCTAAGTAAACAGTCAGGAAGCATTTCCTCAGCCATAAGTAAAATTTGGACGTTGAAGAAGATGGAACAAGTCAAAAGTGAAGTCCGGATACCATAAAATTGAGCTTGTTAGCTCAGAGAATCCTTTCCCAACCTTATTGGCTTTGCACATAGGCATAGGTGCTCATCTGTCTGTCCTGAGCTTGCAACGAGGAGAGAGGACGTTGATGATGAGCTATGTTGAAAAGGGTCGTTTTCTTGAGAAAAAACTTTTTTGAGTGCACATAATAAGCATACATACATTATAATATGCATATAATATAATAATATTACTTATTTAACCGTCTATAGTTCCTTTGCATGCATGTCAACAGTTACCAAAGCCCGAACACTGAAGAAATCTCTTTTTTCTTATGTTACCCCAACCAACACAGTCATGTGTATGCAATAAGGGGAAAATTGTATCGTTATAATGAACGTAAAGGGTACGCTCTATATATACATCCAAATACTGTAAATGCACTATATTTTCTTGAGAATTCTGGTACAAAAATGTAGGTAAAATATGTAGTTCCAGTTAACTCAGGAATTCCACGCTTTTTGGAATTTACCTCAGTTTTTTTTTAAACTCACGTCTTTTCCAGTTTTCTTTTCTGCTCTTCCAAGTATGTTTGCTTTCCTCATCTATTCCTTCATTCAAAATTTAAATTTCAATCCTTTTTCTTCCTTGTTCTGTATTACATATCCCATACCTATCTATAATAAATACACTTTTTTTACTAGTTGTAGTTGCACTCTGGTACTCACTCGCAATATGTACAGATTTACTTGAATGTAATACACGTGATTTTTTAAGGGAAAAAGGGCATGATGCTCACTGGTAAAAAATCGTGTTTGTATAATGTATTATCAGGGAACAAGGCAAGGCAGAAAACTTTAATACTTCACAGGTAGGTAGGTAGTCTGTTCCCCTTTGTCACTGTCCAGGAAAAAAATATCTTTTTTTTACGGTTTCAAGTTTATTTGTACACCTACATATATACTACTTGGCATATGTATAATACTCTCAACTGGAAATCATTCCAAAATAGAAATCTTTTCGATATCAGAATTTATATTCAAAAACATACAAAATAAAATGTGTGTTCATGTATATTTCCTTAGTTGAGCATGACAAGAAGAAGAAGGAAAGGATACCTTTAGCTTTACAAGGCCATTAAGTCAATCAACAATTCTATTCTCTATACACAAACTGTGCACAAGCAAGCTCCAGAACCGAATAATTCATGATGCCTTTCTTGATGACGACGGCCGAAAATAGCATAAGGAATATACACAATACACACACACACACCAAACCAAGACACATGACATTAGCATCCAACCAGGGTCATTTTTATATCTCATGTGATGTGTATTACACAAAATAAACCAAACATGCTTTTTTTAAGTACACAAATTTCTCCTCATTTCTTCCTCTTCTTCCTTCCTTGTTGCTTCCATTTATTACTATACCACACTCAACTAACTATATATCTTCTTTTTTCCTTCCTTCGTCACAATCTCAGCAAAAGTAGATTTTTTGGTACCCTTTTTTATTGCTGAATTTACATTAGAAACTGAGCAAACACTTATGTGTTTATATCAAAAAAAAATACATAAAACTATATACGTTTGCACACACAAAAATCTTACGCACTAGGCAATATTATTGGCTACCTTCACTATATATACTTTTTCTTCTGCATAATATCTGAGAAACGGTACACCATGTAACTTTTCCTGCTACTAAAAATTACATTGTTTTGTCCACTACACTACAACAGAATCAGCAGCGACGGACGTGCGCTACATGGAACCACTTTAACTGTACCCTATGAATCATGAATAATGGCTTATTTTCGTAAAGTCCTTTCGATAGCTTCATGTACAACACCAGACCAGAGAGGAGAAAAGTAAAGAGTAAGGAAAGGTTAGTGTTCCTCCAGCTTCTTAAACAAGACTGCTTCTTCTTTTCCACTAGACATTTACTGTTAGTATCAGAGTATGTTCCCTTTTTTTCATGTGTTTTGTTCTTCTTCTTCTTGGTTATACACACACTTCATAATATACAAAGAATGAAAAAGAATGTTTTATGTAGTAAAAAAAATTAGGTAAACCCTTAACCAGCGAGGAGCTTTCAAACAAGGAGCACATCACAAATGCTCCTCATGAAGTGGTACCAGGAGAGGAGCCCACAAGACAATCATAATGGTTCCAGTTCCAACATTTATGTGTGTGTGTTGTGTATTAATGTAAATGTATTCTATTTGGTCTTTTCTCGTCCTTTTGTAAAGTAAGGTACTCTGTGTATATTGAATTGCTTTTGAGGGAGAGATCTGACAGTCAGAAATGTAAGTACAGAAAAAAGGTACTCGAGAGTAAATACATGTAAGCACTATGCACACAATTGAACAAGGATAATAATATATTATGTAGTTACATATATTATGAAAAATGTAAGTTTGTAAAATGAGAAAAATTACGTAATACCTTTTTTCAATGCTGGACAATGAATAATATACAAAATTTCTTGCTTGTTCACAAGATCATTTATTAAAAATGATACATGTTTCAAGATGTATATATATATCCACATAGACATCATGCCTATAATATACATGTATAGTTGTAGCAAACTAAAGATAAAACTAGTTTATATTTTTTTGACGAAATATAACACTGATTGATTGCTGTTTTTGTTTGTTGTAATGCATATATTGAATGTCCAAAACTCCCCCATGTTATGGAGTTCAGAATGTAGTACACACAAGCATCATTTCCTCACCTTTTAACATTGAAATAACTACATAATAATTTTATAATAGAAAAAAAATGTATTATGTATGATGTGTCTATATTATCATATTATGAAGCATTCAACATTAAGTAACCCAATGATTTTTTTCTCTTTTTTTAATACACGCTCAAATTAAATTTCTCATTTTCATGTTAATATTTAACATGTTATTTTGGGTTTTTTTGTTGAGAATTACAATTTAATAGAGGTAGAAAAACTGAAAAAATGTAGCACAAAACTAGTCTCATAACGCGTCCACTACAAAACTACCTTACATTTTCTCATGATGATGATGACGAGAAAATAATAATTACATGAACCGAAGAAAAGGGTTTCTTGTTGTTGTAGTTGGCTGCCTGCGTGCGTGATATAACAAGCAGCTGGAAATATATACAAGATGATTTGATTACTTTGATTACAGAGAAGTTTTTGCATTTTTGTCCTTTTCGTTTTGATGTGTACATGTTTTTGTTTTTGTTGTGCGGCGCGTGATTAGGTTTTGCCTAAACTTTATCAACTCAATCTAGAGACGGAGTATCTAGCTTTTTATTAATGTGCTACATAGTTTGCATACAAGTAAGCATTCCATTTGTATGACGGAATGAAACAAAAGTAGCAAAAGAAGAACCTGTATTCTTGTGGGCATAAATTAAAAGTTTTGCCCAAGAGAGGAACAAGTTGCATGCTCTTTCCTGGGTTGATGAAGGTCGGCAGCGCTTCAACTTACAAACAAAAACAGAAACCTTTTACGAGCACTAATCTGCCTCTTATTTTGCTTTAATTACCTGAGTGGTAGCTTTTATCCTGTTAAGAAACCTCTTGCCAATTTCGTGGAATGAAAAATTACAAAAGTTTTGCAAATCGATTTTTTAAACCCTCCATCCCTACGACGGCACACGCAGTGTTTTATTTCTGTTCTTTGTTTCTTGTTTTTTTTTTGGCTGTATGACCTGAATGCAGATTGTTTTCAACATGTAATAACATATTATTTTTTCAAAAACTTCATTGCAGCTGTCATAAAAACCCGTCTTGTGCTTACTGAACGGATTTTATTGATGTTTAAACGCTATATGTAAAATGTAATAATGCATCTTCAATTACCTTCAAGGATACTGATTTTTTTAAACTTTTTAAAAACTGAAATCAAGTATTTTGAACACGCTGAAAATAAAGTAATTAAATTGTTGATTTTATATTTGGCGAAAAAAATCCTATTTTATTAATCTAATAATAAAAGATTTTGGCTTGAGGCATAAATATAAACCAAATATCCTCAAAAGCTTTTTTAAAGCTTAGCTTCTGGAGGGTCTGTGGTTTTTATTTCTTTAAACATAATATTTATGAGCTCAGTAATAATAAATAATGACATTGGTTTTCATTTCGTCGTTTAAAAATCAATGATCATTCTCCTTTCGTAATAAATTATGTGAATTAATTCACATTATTAGTCCTTCTAATGATCATCAAGAAAAAATGCTTGCTCTCAAAAATAGCGTGCATCAATTCCACTTGTGAAATAAAAGTAACCAAAAATTTAAGCTCATTATCGGTCCTTCGCTCACAGAAATGATTTCCTTTGAGGAATAATATAATTCCATTTTTTTCATACGAAGTTTAAAAATTGGTTAGAATCACAGAAGCTTCAAATACAACGTATACGCTATGTACGTGGTTTACAAAAATACGCGTAGCGGGCGAAAATAATTAGTAGGGATATTTTTTTTCTGTGAAAATCCTCCCACCATCCCTCCATCAAAACGGCATAATACAAAATTAAATGGGTACTTGAGTCCCAAAATTCAAAGAATGGTGTAGGTTGGGAGCTATATTATTATTATCATTGTTATGAAAGTATATGAAAGGGAAACGCAGCATAAAAAGATTTTTCATGTCCCACGTTTTACCAATCACACATTGCGACTATTGCGAGTATATTCAAAAACAACAATTTTTTTTTCACCGACAAAATAATTACTTGGATTTTTTTGAAGAGGGATATATGTAATGCGGCTGATATTGTGGCAATAGGTTCACACTCACAAATTATATAAAAACGCGTAAACACGCATGCCTATAATATTATGTTGTGGAGGTACACATATGTATATCATTCATTCATTTCGTATGCTCGATTCACTTATGTTTCATCATTAAGCAGCAGCAGCATCTACTATACGGCAAATAATGACATATAAAGTACCTTAATATATAATCTATAATCTGGTATACTGTTAAGATAGATATTGTAAATGTTCACAAACATAATAATTGTAGCTTAAAGCTATGCGTCATTTTTACGTACGAAAGCGAAAGGCCACACACAGAACCAATTTTTTTCCAGGGCTTTGGTTGGACTAGAAACCTTTTGTCATTGCTCATGATTGGAAGTGTGTGGAAAATCTGACAGTATTCCCTTCACAAACTTTGTGTTGGTTGTGCTTACTTTTTTCGCTTGCTCACTGGATCGTATTTCAAACGAAGGATTTCTATTTCTACTTCACTTTATTTTCATTGTCGCTTTAGCGAAAAAGAACCCGGCAAAAAAAAAAAACGTTTGTACATCACTAATGACAGCTTTTCAGCACCCAGACCAACCCTAAAACAGACTGACAAAAATATAAAAAAAGGTAAAAAGTAGAAGAAAAAAAAACGAATATTAGACACACACCACCATAAGGTTTCATCTGACAATCACTCAAGTATATATCCTCCCTCCCTCATGTTTAAAAAAAATGTGGCATTCACATGCATGTCTACAAGTTTATTTAACTTTTCCGTGTAAAAACACAATTTTTGAACAATAAGTTAGTTGTGTAGATCCTTTCGTAGAAAACATTTTCTGTATAAGCAGATACAGCAGGTATATAGCTTTAAGTTATCTATATAATCACCACTCATCGGTACATCGGTAAACATTTTTTTGTAATAAAATCACTCGAATGTTCACGTGTCCCTTTGAAGAAAAAAACACTCTTCATTCTTGGCGACATGTCGACTGACAATGTTGAAGAAAGGTGAAGCGAATTTCATGGCGTGTTGCTTGATCTGAGCGGATGCCATTCACCAAAGAACTAATGAGCTTCTTGCCGACACATGAAGTGTCCAAAAGCGTGATTATTTTTCTCTTGTACAATTGTACATTACAAACGTCGAGAGTCGAGAAGGACGTAAGTAAGACGATGTGTTGTTTGGTTTAATATATGTCCACGCATGTTGTATTTAGAAAATTTGAGGTCATCATCATCATAATATTCATAACATGATATGACTTAACAAAAACAAAATGACCGCATAGTATGCGTATCATGTAGTTTGTGTAGTTTCTTTTATTTTTGTAAAAAATCCAAGTATTATTTTTTATGTATAACGGCTTACAAATATACGCACACTCAAAAAAAAGCTAATACTTTTCATATTATTATTAGTAGAAATTTATACTCGTGTATGAAGTAAAAAGAGAGAGACATGTGAAATGATGAGATGGTCATTTAGATGAAAAGCGTAAATATATGGATATCTGATACAGAACTCAGCAGGAATGGAACATATCATTATAAGAAAAAATACTGAATCATCAGCATGCAGAGAGAGAGAGAGAGAGAGCTCTCCAGAGACAGAATTCAGCTTTGTCATTCTTGTTCTCGCTGAAACCCGCAGTGAAACAGAAATTATAAACGTAAAAGAAATGTAAGAGTATTACATATACTCCACAATATATTTTTTTGTTTCACATTTTCCATGTAAAAAAAACTTAAGTACTGCTGCATAAAAAAATGACTACGTATTTTTTTGGTGCTATTTGGATGATAAAACCAAAAGGGATATCATGCGCACCATTCCAGAGTCAAGGAAGATAAACATTCAATATGACTTAGCCATACGAGTGTATAGTGTATAATGTGTGTAGTGTGTTTATTTTTAACAACAAACAACGCCACGTTAATATATATACTACACATGATATAGTTATTATTATAAAAGGTACTTAAGATCAAACAAGATATGCACACAAGTTACAACTGGCCGTGTAAAACCATGAGAATCACAACAAGCTATCATCATGATCATCATTATCATCGCAATGCGATATATAGCTGTATGGAATGATACAGCGTTTCAAGACGAGAAAAAAATATTCAATCCTCCAGAGTAATTCGTACATACGAAGTCGTAGTAATAAGTACACGTACATAGATTGTGACACTGCATAATATTATGGCATCCTGAATCCGTATATGTGTTCTAGAGACATGAAGATGTCCTGAATATAAAAGATATGTTTCCATTTCATTTTCTGAGTGAGTCATGAAAAGATTCCTTCTCTCTCAAAGCTTTTTGTGCTATTATTATGCAATCAAGTCCAAAATATACAATGCAGGGAGAAGTGAGGGAAAGAGAGAGAGAGAACAAATTGTACAGTCTGGATAGGAAATGAAGATATAACCATTACTTTTGTCTCCCAGATCTCTGAATTCCGAAAAGTGGCTGGCTACCTTAGGTGGTAGTGTGGTGGTATATGCATTGAAATGGCCTGTGTAAATACACACACGCTCTCAACATTTTTCCTTTTTCTTTGGACAATACATAATGGCTATGCTATAATGTAATCCGTATATAGGTGTGTGGTGTGTGTCTTTGTGTATGCATGTATACTGCGTCCTTGTGTGAGGCTGTAGAAATGTAATAATAGGTACATATATTATGTATGTAGTCTGTACCAAACAAAACTCATGATAAATACGGCGACATACCGAGTTCACATTCCTCGGACAATATAATTTCTCTAGAAGCAAATGTGGGCCAAGAGTACAAGTCATTCTACTCGTGAGGAAAATGGGTTTCTCTGGAAAGTGCATTTACGTAGGTATATGTTACTGTTATACTATTTAGGCACATAAAATAATGTACACTCTGAGAGAAGAGCTATGAATGAATTTCATACAATATCTCCCAGCTCCTTCTTTCCTTTTCCCTTTTATTCCTCCTCTTCGCACACACCGTACTATCATCACACTACCATGCATACCTACTTTTCTTTCTTGCTAACGACACGACGACGACTACGTAGGGTGCACACTTTGCACACACTAGTTTCTTTTGCTACACAAAACTTTTACTTTTTTAGTAGTGCTGCTCATTAGGGACTCCCTCATGTCCCAAAACCGGAAGGCAAGAAATAGAAGCAGAGAAGAGAGAGAGAGAGAGAGAGAAGTCATCCTCACGTTGTTCCCATTATGTCAACTAATGCACGCACTTAAAAAAAAGAAACATCCCTATCCACACTTTTTATGCAACATCAGCAGCAGTTGTAGAAAAAATGAGAGACAGAGTAGTCAAGAGAAAATCATGTGTCGTGCAACATCTCACCTTGCTTTGTTTGCTACAAAAATAATAATCTTTTGCCAAGAAAGAAAAATGGTGATGATGATGAGGAGGATGATACGACGACGACGACGACAAAATATACGACAACACTTTCAGTGACGAATTCATATGATATCATAGTAGACTCACCAATCCATTATGTATAATATGAGCATTAGTACGGCTATTATAACCATAACAATGGGATATTATTATAAAATACGCGAGTGCAACGTAAATGGCCTATATAGTAGCAACATTACACAGATATTTCTTTTCTTTTCTCTTCACTTCTTTCTCTCTGCATGTTCATTTAACTCTAGAAAAAAATGAAATGATAAAAGTTGATATTATGGGAAGACGTATACATAATAACATGTACATATAATAATAATAATATCATGTAAAATTCCAAGGAGTAGAACACCATGTAAAACTAGAAAGTATACATAAGATTAGTTTACAGTGGGGAGGTGGGGGTGTTTGCACGAGGAAGAAAAGGAAGAAGCAAATTTTTCATTTTTTTTCTTCTTACCGTGTCTTTTGTGTGTTTGGTAGACTTTCTCCAGAAAAAGATGGTATTATGAAGATGAGCTCACGCAGCAGTCATCTCAGCAGTAATGCTGTGAGTTTGTGAGTAGTGTGTATGATGCTGATTATGGCATATACGGTTTTAAGTTGAGTTTTTTTTGGTTGTAAACTGAAACGCATGAAAAACCGAAACAGTACGTGTGTGTGTATATATATATATATTTAGTTCCTCCTGGAAAGTGTGTGTTGAAGTCTGTTGAGCGCAAATATTTCAGAGAAAGGTCTACTACACACAAGGTAGGTCGGTTGGCAAAACCACTTTCACTAGGATCATCATATCGTCAGCATCATCAGTAGTGGCGGCGGTGGTAGTGCTGCTGCCGCTTGATGCTAGCAGGGATAGTTTGCTGGGTTGCTTTCGCTGCTGCTATATTCCATTTTCTCTGAAAATGACACAAAAGGAACAATGAGTAAAGCCACAAATGAAAATGCAACCGGAGGAAGTGCTAAATGTAATATAGCTCGTGGTGAACATACTACATAATAGTTGTTGTAGTGGAGTAGGCTTTGGATGTACACGAGAAATGATGATGATGCTCCTGCTAGTATACATACATAAATGTAGGTACATATATATGTGCGGTATACGCAGTTCCAGAGATGGTGGATCTATCTCGAAAGTAATAATAATAATAATAATAATATTGTAATATGAAATAACATCCGTCCTATTGCCTGTCATCATGTCATATATATTATTACAATGTAATATAGGTACCCATATAACCCATATACTTCTGTTATTGTTGTATGTATATTATGTTGTATATTGCCCTGTCGTCGACCACGATGATGACGTTGACGATGATAATGCTTATGATCACGACAGAAAAGAAAAGCAACTTGCACTACTATACTCTGCACATTATCTATTTTCTTGTTTTCTCGTCTCACTTTCTTCCTTTTATTAAACTGAAAATGCCGATATATGAGAATTGGTGTGAGGAAAAACTTAAAAACGAAGGACATATCAATGGAAGCTGACATATAACAGCCAACAACACACAAAAGATTTTGTGTTATAGGAGCAGCAACATCAATGCTACCACTATTGTTGCAAATAATAATAACGGTATTGGCAGCAGCGCCAGTATTTGTAGCAACGAAAATGCTGATGTTGTTGGCGCATCTCGTACAATACATCTCCGTAATATATAATGCTCTATAAACAATGTGTACAATCTATGTATTATGTAAAAGACCATTTTTTTTTACTTTCACTGTGAAAAAAACCCACCACAAATTTTCTTTTGATGTCATCGTATATAATAAAGTATAAACGTACAACATGTAAAAGCGGCATTATGCATTATCTACATATGGACATGTACATAATGTATACGTAAGTGACTCCATGGGCAGAGGATGACTAGCAGGATATGGTGTAGGGCGACATCATTTTGTGTCAAAACGTGTGTCTTTGTGTTGTGTATAGGTATCTACCAAGGTATTTGGTACTGTTTATCTTCCCAAAGTGTGCACTTTTTATTATTTTCCTAATATACACTGCTACTAATACTACTCGTACATATACACATCCTAGAAAACTTACACCGTTCTCATGTTCCATTGCACCAGTTTCTCTTTTGCAAAATTATTATTATGATCCCTGCAGTGTGCACCTGTGTACCCGACTCCTCTTTTTCTTCCTTTTTCCTCCGTATCAAATCACCACCACCACCACCACTATCGTTGCTGGCGTCAATATACATAGCATATAGTGCAGCAGGCAGCAAAAATTACAATGTATGGGCAAAGAACACAAAAAAATGTAGGATGTCTGCTAAAAAGCATGCATGCACACATGGAGATGAAAAGAGAAGAGAAGATTACAAAAGCTATGCCTTTTTGCCTATTTTTCTTCGTGGGAACACTCTATAACTACCAAAATAGCACACATCCACACACACACACAGACTCAGAGAGAAAGACAGTAATGTGCACAGTACGACGACAACGACGCGAGGTTACAAGGCGAAAAATACTAGAGCCCTTGTTTTATATCGTTTTGTGAAACCCATATTATACGATCCCATATTTTAAGCGGCGCATTTTCCTTGCTCTCTGCTTTTTTTTGCTTGCATGCGTGACTGCTTCTGAATTTCAATGCATCTTGTACAAAAAAAAGGTGACAGGATCAGCGGACCTACAGTATAGTCGCTTATTTCCATTTCCTCGTCGTCACCAGAAGAACCCTTGTTTCAAACGGAAAGAGGAATAAGCAAAATGGGTATTTAGATATATACCGCGTAGTGTGCACAAAAACAGTTTGTAGAACCAAAAGTATTTGGCCAATATGTGATGCATGTTGTTCGGTGTTCATGTGCTTTTGCTGGGTTGAGGATATAACAAACTGGGCTGCAAAGGCTGAAAAATATTCCTTTCTCTGAACAAATAAATGCACACATTTTGGGAACCATGATCCAAACCAATAACAACAACAAACTTTTTACCTTAATATCTATGCCCATTTCACATCAAATACATACATACATACTCGGGATCCAAAGGTCTACACATACCTACATTGCATATAATGTGATTTGCGAAAGGAGGGGTGCCGCTTTTAGTTTGCTAACACAAAGGGAGAAAATGTAGGAATCCTTTGTGTAGTCTACCACCTACATTTTTTTCGCCATGACTCTCTCTCTCTTTCTGTCTCTCTCATCCAAGGTATAACTTTCTGCAGAAGAGCCGTAACAAAAGATGAGGCACTTTATTCTCATACAAATACTAGTATGCGTTCTAAAAGTTATGTTCAATGAACAGCTATTCTTTTCACTCTCTACAACCGTCGTCATACTTTAGTCTGGAGTATAGTACCATGGTAGTTATCACTATTGCCTCTACTTTTTTTATACTCCTTCTTCCCCTTTTTCTCAGTAGTAGTAGTAGTAGTACAACTGGTGTTGGAAGCTTCATCACCACTTGGGATCAGAATCAGCTCTTATAGTGGTGAATCCAACCGTTAGTCACTCATAGACAGGCGTTTTGCTTTACCTACTCACTGTAAAGCATGTAAGTAGACTTTGTGGGAGTTGAAATCATATAACATGCATGTATTTTTTGCAAATACCTACGTGGGTACTTATGCATACGTACAAAAACACAAATACCAACACGCACACAGCGCATCCTTTTGCATTTACAGATTTTGTAAACGCGCCGTGTGTATCTACATAAAATATTGGTACAAGTTGGAAAAGGGACATTGAAATTGATAACGATGAGAGAGTTTAGGTTCCAATGCCACCAGTCACCCAGCATCTCTGTTTATTCTCATTTGAAGAAAGTCAATGGAAAGTGTAAAAGTAAGTAATGTAGATTATTGTCATGTTTGAACATACTGGAATAGTGTATTTATACATATTATATACATTGACTGTCTGTGTGCCTAGTGAAATCTGGTGATATGGCAGGGTGCAGTACGCATTGTTATACTTCTAGGCACTGGCAAACATCATACACAGCCCAGCAGAAGCAGCAGTTTGTAGATAGAGCGGCTTGACTTGACTTTACACATGAACAAAGAATGTGTCATGTGTAAAGTTTGTTTTTGAACGTCAAATAGGTTTATATGTAGGTATTATAAAAGAATCGAAAAAGTCTGTTTATCTGAACGGGAGAGATGGAAGGGAAAGATCCTTTACTCCGATTACACATCCTCCTCTTATTCTTGTGCCAAAAGCTATTACCATATTTTTCCTTTCTTTTTTTCACAATCCTTTCCTGTCCTAGTAGGAAAATGTGAAAATATGACATGGATTTTACTATTTTCCATTGCACTGCAGATACTGTGAAAGTATTATGTATGCATTTTATACCAACACTTTTATGTTCATGTAGTACCGAACAAGGGATATATTTTTTATGTCCCAGAGAAGAAAAAAAAACAAGGAGTAAGTCAACCAATCGGTGTAAAAGTGGAATACATTTTTTGTTACAAAAAATTTCCATTGGATTGAACTGTAGAGATAAGAATGCATTTTGCACAGTTCATTGTGTTCATGCAATAAGGAAATGTTGAAACAGATCCTGCTATCCAATCTTTTCAATGGACTTTCATATACATTTTCTTCAAGCAAATGTCCATGCAAGTTTTTTTCAAAGCTTCAATATGTTGAATGCTTTTCAAAGGGATTGATGTAGGTAAATGTCCTAATAAGATGGCACATTTTGCATAAAAAAGACATGAAAATATCCGATGCCAATGTATATACACTTTTAAAACTTATATTATTTAGTTTTCTTCCCAATTTCAATATTTTATAAATAAATAAAAAGGGCATCCAACTTTAAATATATATATAAAAGGAAGGCAAATGTAAACAGCAGTTGTTTGGAAATGGGTTGAGTGTCTAAACATTTCCATATGAGCCAAATAGCAGAAGCAGCAGCAGCAGCAGCAGTAGCAGTTGGAGTCGCTTTTCCAAGTTGTACACTAGCTCGTAAATTGACTTTGTGGAAAATGTAAAGAAAGCAAAGTTACTGTTCTGTGCGCATCTATTACAAATGGTGATAGTAGTAGCATCAGCATCAGAATAATATGTGAGGTTTTTTTTGTTGGAAAAGGAAAAATATATAGCATCTGACAGGGTTGTGACACGTCAACTTATGTCATGGCTCTACCATGTCCCAAGCTGACATTCCTCTAATATGTCTTCATCCAAACAATGTTTCTCCCACTTTCTCTCATTCATTCCATTCTCTGGATTTGTATTCTACCAGTCATGATACTATTTTTGCTATACTATTTATATGCGTATATATAGAGTGAGCATTGTTGGTTTAAAGATTTGCTTGTCTGTGCAATATTTATTATTATTATTATTATTATGCTTTCACTGTGTTGAGGGTAGTTTTTTTTGTTAAAAAAAAACTTCAACTCCACCAGTGCCACTACTGCGGGTGTGTGTGTCTGTTTACGTAGGTATGCATATACCATAATATATCTGTGTGCATGAAAATTCGTTTCACATACACACAGAAGCTGCTGTTACTGCTGCTTGCGTGGTAATGATAATTTTTCCTACTTTTTTCTCCTGTCATCCGTTTTATTCAATGTTTGTGTGTGCATGTGTGGTTAGTTTGGTTTTGGTTCTATATAAATTTTTACAATGAGTTCTTCTCGCAAAAAAAGTCTTTCTGTTCACTGTTTCCCTTAAAAACAACACAACTCCTTCTGTCGGAACGAATAAAGTAGAAATGACAGGCTGGTTTGTTTATAAATAAATGTTTTTTTCCTTACTTTTTTATTACAAAAGAATGACGCATAATTTAATAGTTTTTCATACATTTTTCTCTCCTATTTTTAGACATTTTGAAAGTAAGTAAACAGTTCTCTCAGAATATAAAAAAAGATCTTGGGAAACTTATTATTATTACTGATGTATGTACATGTAGTTTGCACATCAACACTTATTAAGAGTTGGTTATATACTTTTATACTTTTATGTTTTAGTACAATTATTAGTCAAATATATACTATGTGGTATGTATTTATATGTATATTATTATGAGACTGCGCCGATAAAACTCACAGCTCTCTTAGCGCCAGCAACTTCTACACAACAGCTCCAGTACCAATGCAGCACATGTGGGATTCAGAGCTCTCTACAATCTGTCTTTCTTTCATCCCATTTTGACATGTCGAAATGGAGCAGAGCTACGAAACACGCCAACACTATGAAAACTGAAAGAATGGTGAAATGCAAGTAATAAGCAGATGACTACTACTACAACTACGTATCTGCAACTTATATGCTGTAAAGCTGTATTGCACAAGAAACGTAGATAACCTACTGAGGGACATGAGACGCGACCTGACTACAAAATAACAAGCTCATATTTTATGCGCTTCCGAGAGAAAATGTGAACAGAAAAAAAATGTACAAGAAAATGGGGTTTGTACATACAAACGAACATACTTTGCACTATGCACTGTTTTTTTTTATACACAGATACATGCTTGGGGCAATTATTGTGAGTGAGCTTTATATATTTTTTTTGGTGATTTTCATCCCATATATCTTGTCTTTTACAAGCTCGTATTATTTTTAGCCTTATAATATTTTTCAGTGGAACATTGCGGAAAACTTGTAAATGGTGCAAGATAAGTATGCAGGCGGAACTCATGTTAGTTTTTTTTCTGAGAGGAAAGGTGATGAAATAATTAGATTGAACCGAAACCTACGCTAATGAGTGCATTTTTCTCACTTCTCCCTCGAGAGGAAAAAGCAGCAGGGGCGGGTGTATCCTATAAACAATATATACCTACATACATGCCACACACTTGGCTTTAATGGCGTATGTAATATATGAATGTGACGTGTGCGTATGGGCTTTTTCCTATTACATACTTGCTGGTGCGATGAAAGCTAGGCTTTTCTTGGCTTAATATTAATATAGAGATATCAAACCAAATGCAGTAAAAAGTAAAACTGTGTGGTGGTGGTGCAGCAGCAGCATCACAAATGTTTTGCGGGTAGTGGCTGTGTGATGATAGTGGCAATAAGCACTTACTGTCCTAAAAAAAGGAAAGGGAAACCTTAATAACTCATAAATATCATGATAATCACAATAACAGTAGGAGCAACGGAAACCTTCCCAATTTGGCAAGAGGAATGAGAAAAATGTTTTTCTTCGAATGTTTTATCTACATTTTCACAACTTGCTTGCTTGCTTTAGATGTGGTTTTCTTTCTCTCTTGTTCTTTCGCTCAAATTCTTGTAGTACGAGTGTGCAAGTGGCTATCAAGAAGTAAATGACATAAGCCAACTTTACAGGAATTTCTTTATCAAAATATTATGATGTCTGTTGTAACATACTTAGATACTAATACTACATTGTTACAAATGCTGATACCCGCAGTCATAGTGCATACGAGAATAGAGAATAAGTGGACCAGAGATGTAATGTAATAATAGCTTGTACGTTTTGTGCATTTTATGATGTTTAAAAGCTTGACACTAATAATATTGCTGATTAGCTATCACCCCACATTTAAAGTTCAAAGTACCATGCCTTCCATAAAACTGTTTAATACTACCTTAATGCATTGAATGCGGTGTAGTTATTGTTCATATCAGCCATAATATATAATATGTATGATATGTATGTATACATATATATGAACACTGAGCTTACACAATAGCAACATTCCATCATAAGCCTAACCCTAGTGAATAGATAAGCACAAAAGGAGGTAGGGGAAGGAAAGGGGGCAAGTGAAGAGAAAGTCGGAAAAAGGGAGAACATAAAGAAAGTTAAAGGAAAGGAGAAAAAGAGGCACATATCGAGAAATAGACTGAAGAGCACAAGCCAATGCCAAAAATATCAGGTCAAAAGCAGAATATTATCCTTGTGTGACAAAGTATTAACCGAACATATTGCTTGGGCTCTATCTAAAGTTGCATTTCATTCACGTTCCAACTCCAACATACATATATCCACATGCTCTTACTTTTCCTATTCTGTGAGTACTTATTGTTCATATATGTACATATGTATATTCCATTCCTTTATCATTTTACATGTATAAAAACCTATGCACATTTTTTTTTGGCTAAAAACAGAATAAAAGAAGAAAGCGTACACTACACTTACACACATTTGTATTTAGGATAAGTATATGGAAAGGGAAGAGACTTAAAAAAAACTTTGAGCAAAACTTTCAGTCGAGAAGAACGTGGTACATCCTCCGATTCACTTACAAGTCTCACACACATAGCAAGAAGAAGTAGACATGACTGAATATTTTTTCATTGCCTTTCCGTTCTAAAACTAAAAACATGGTGAATGGGCCGGTCGCCACAAGAAGCAAGAAGCGTAGTGCACACAGTAGTAGTCCTTTTTTCAACTTCCATTCTTTTTTCCTCTTCTTGGCGGTAGTGTTTCCTGAGACTCTGTGTGTGGTATATTTTCTTTATACACATACATACCTAATACCTATACATAAAAGAAGAAAAAAAGTAACAGTGCGGTATAGCTTCCGTTTACTGCTACATTTTTCCAAACCAAAACTCACAGGGCTTGTGCTGCGGCCTGTCACCAACAAAAAAAGAACGACTACTGATTACCACTATAGAATGGCTGGCTGTAGAGAAATTCAGCTTGAACAGCATATTGTCATTGTAGTAGTTGTATATATATGTACAAACAGAAGAATAAAAGCGGAAAATGAAATGAAAAAAATGTTTCTTAATTTTTTCTTCATTTTCCATACTCTCTATTTCATATTGTGGTAGTAGAAGTAGTAGTTTAAGGCCCACAAGAAAAAAAACTTTCTTGAGCTTTGTACGCTGTGTGCGTTGAATGCAGAGTAGCAAGAAGGGCGACATAAATATAGAGACCGAGAACCGAAACAATAACAACAAGAATGAAAAAACACCAAAGATGTGAAAGAGAGAGAGCGCGTGCATTCGAAGAAATTTTTTTGACCACAAGTAGCAATTTCGTTTGTTTTTTTGTCGTTTAAGAGCAAATGCAATGATAAGTAGTTGGAATGAAAATGTGTGTGTGTGTTTGTGATACTAAAAATATAGTAGTACTACGTATGGATATAGTCATACTTGTAAGAAAAAAGGATATTTACTATATGAGCAGTGAAAACACTCGAACGAAAAGCCAAAAGTATTATTACAGTGGTTGTGTATAGTGTGTTGGTAAGTTTGAGCTTTCTCTCAACAAATAAAGTACCTACATAACTTGGAGAAGTGAAATTTAAGCAGAAGCAGCAAAAAAAACCAAGAAGCAATATAAGTATCTATGTATAACTCAAAGTGTCTAAAACAACAATAAAGAATCTTAAGAATACTTTAGTCTCCACATCTTATATACCTACATAAATATATGTATGGAGGAGGAAGAAGAAGAAGAAGCTTTCAGAGAACAGTTTTTTTTAGAACTATCTGTAGTGTAAGTAGGAATATACACATCATGTATAAATATAAGGTATTCTAGGACTGTATATTATAGTGTGTGTATATCGAGACAAAAACTGTCCAGTCAGTTGGAGAGAAACCCTCGACGATTCAGAGAGAGAATTGTGGCTCATTCGTTGAAGTTAGTAATCTATGAGGATGTTGATATTATTGGCCTGGGCACACTTCTTGGCACAAGTTTCACTTTGTGCCAAGATTGCAACTCAAGAGTGAAATTCTTGGTTTTTGAACAAAAGAAAAAAGTGAGGGAAAGTGGCCTGTGAGGAACAGTACAATATTGTTGTGAAGTCTTACATGTTTCTGTGTCTTTCCACTTTCCTTGTGTAAATGCTTTTTTTTTGCTATCTTGTGTCTCTCAAGTAAGTATTAAAGAAAAGCGATAGAGACACTCTCACACACACGTTTATTTTCTAGTAGGTAGCTGCGTACACATACATAATATGTATGTACCTATATAGCTTTCTCTTTATTCATTCCCACACACCATATGATACTACAAGTACAAAGGATGAATGAGCACAAAAAAATAGAATATTATCGTTGTTGTATATGGTGGAATGTGTTATATAGATTACCTACACTTATGCTATTTGTGCATTTTTTTTGTGGTAGAAGTGATCTGCGTATGTACGTAGAAATAAGAAACCTACCGTGTTTTCGAATTCAGAAAATTCTGTGTAAAAAAATTTACGGCGTGTCAGCCATACACAAAAATAGAATTTTGCCGACGACTTCCTTCCACAAGTAGCAAAAGTCATATATTAACAAATAGTACCTATACACATAGTGCCGCTACTACTTATACAACAGAATAACTTTAACTTGGACCGGCTGAACAAACTTAACCAACTTTGGAGAGAAAGCTAGCAAGCAACAACGGTTCCAGTAGATTGGTCCCTTTTCATCCGCCTCCAAAAATAATGAAAATACAATCCGACTAACAAAAGGAGAGGTTTTAGCGAGATATTATATTTTTCATATTTATTTTATTTACTTTATGCATATTAGTGTACACAACTGGCTACTCGGTATACTTTTGCACATGCTTAAATGCATAAAATAATTCATAGAAAACTGTAATACATGGAAACTGGTGGTGAAAACAGTGTTGAACTGCTAGTATACATACATACATACATACATGCATTCATTGAATTTGCTACAAAATTCATTCGTAAGAACAAAGAGAGAGAGACACTCAGATGTATTTAAACATACATAGGTTGCTGACTTCCTACTTTGCAAAAAGGACTAAAAGTGGAAGGATATGTACATTGTTGTATATGGCTGAGTTGAGTTGAGATGAAAAAGATAATATTATGCTTACATTTATGCCTTCACTTAAATGTGTAATGTTTGACTATGGAATTTAGTTGCTGAAAAGAGATTTCCTCGTTTTCCTTACATGTATCCCTAAGCATTCATGCTCTCTTTAAGAAGATAACATATTAGAGAACAAAAGAGTATTTTTCTATTTCATCGAGATTCAGGATATTTGAAGGATATGCATTGTGTACATGCATACCTATATATATGTAGGTACACAAAAGTGGAATAAAATATGTAGGAGGAAAAAGAAAACGGAAGCTGTAGAGAGAAAAGTAAAGAAGCTCTTATTCATCATCATTCAATGTTGCAATAACGCAATAAGGCTTTTACATTGTTTTTATCACACACACCACCGCACCACACCACCACCACGTGCATTAAACCTTTCCTGTAAAAAAAAGCTTCTCGCTTTCACCCAACCATCATCATCAGTTGAGTGAGAATATATACTAGTCCTTTCTTTTCTTTTTTTAGTAATAATAACAAAGCAACAATAATAGCAGCTCAACGTACATTTCATAATACAACAGCTTATGTGCTGCTATAAATATTACGCTATTTTTTGTCTTCATGTATTTGCAATGGCACAACATGTAAGGAAATAAAAAGTATACCTATATAAAAGATATATAGTGATATTAACCAAGGGAAGATATAGCAATGTATGTGTATTCACACAAAAAATACATAAACTCACTTGAATTGAAACCATACGCAATCCTCTACAATGAATTGAGTTATTGTTCTTTGTTGGACAATGGAAAATTTATGGTAGCAGATAATTTTTTTTTTGCAATCTCCAACGAAAAAAAAACAGAGAATCAAGTTATTGTGTACCACAAGTATATGTGTATATCTATAGTTTGAGTTGAGTATTCTGGGAGAATGGACTCATTTCCAAAAAAAAGAAGGAAATATAAAGCGAAGTATATGGTGCGGGACACTTTTGGGCTGTGTATAATCTGTTTTGTCTCGTTTCGTCGTTGATGAATAGGACAAACGAAAATTGGTGACCTGAAGCATAAGTATCATTTTTTTTTTCTGGTGGTATAGTAGTGGAATTAGGGTAACATGGCAGTAGACTACTCCCTCTCTCTCTCTCTCTCTCTGCACATCACCGAGAAAGAAAGCTGTAATAATAATAAAAGTCGCGATAAATGTATTTCCTCATCATAATAGTATTAATGGTATCATATCTCTTAAAAATTATGGCTATCTATGCTTCTAGTCTTCAAGTCTTACATGATTATGCGCTTAAAAAAGTTTACTTATGGGGATATGTAGCAAAACTTCAGGAAGCTTTTTGTGTGCTAACCTTTTTCGCTCTGTTCTCTCGCCGAAGAATTATCTTCTTGTTGCTTAATACTCCGTGTGAAATGTATGGCGGTGGGATACATGTATACTCCAAAAAAATGTAAACCGTGATGATTCTCAACTACCAAATATATATACATATCTACTCATTTACTTACAAACAAACCGTACAAATATAATAAGTATGCAAGATAAAAGCTATTAAAAAACGTGCAAATGAAGTGTTATACCTGGTAGGTATATTGGTAGGGCCAGGACTAGTGTAGCAGTAGCAGTTGTAATAATTTTTCACCCTTTTCCACACTTTCCCCAGTTTTTTACACATGAATTTTAATCATTACGATCATTAATGAAAAAGTTTGCCGTTTCTTTGCAGAGAACATGGTTCTGGAACACTAGTAATTGCTACAAGGCATGAAAAAATTTCCGAGAAGAAATATATAAATAATAAGAAGAACATGCAGCTTTTGATGTAGGAAAAAGAACCAGCATCGTTAATTTTAACACTTTAAAAAAACTCCTATAGGCGGGTGAAGAAGTGGGTGTGATGATGTAGCGATGTAGGTAGTTAGTGTGTTGTAGGTTATTGGTGAACGAATGATCAACGATGCTGGTCAGAGTGGTCCTTAAAAAAATCTTGGACTAAAATTCGTAATTACATTCAGTTTTCGAAAAAAGTCGGTAAACTAGAAAAAACCAACTTTTGAAATAAGCTAAAAGTTTTTTCTCTTTCTCTCGATTTTTACAAATTAGTTACGGCTAATTTGGAATGAAAATGAAAAATGTATTTTTTAACGAGATGATTGTGTTTAAGTTCGCCTTCGTCGATGTATGTTCAAACGTGAATTATATTTGTGTACGGTACCGCCACCGTTGCATGTTCTCGTAATTTGGACAAAAGTTGTTGAACATAAACGTTGCAGAGAGAGGTGATAATGGTTTCTGAAATATATTTTCCCCAAATATTTCCCACTGATCTGCAACTTTTTTTTTACTCTAGATAATTAAACCCAAAGATGAAAAAGTTGTATACTTAAAAAAAGAAGAGCATCTTAAAAAATTATGATATAATTATAATTATAGGTCGACTGGAACACTAACACATTTACAAATAATTTTTAAAGTGCCAACTTACATGAATAACGATCGGCAATCGTAATAAGCTTTTTTGCTGATAATATGTTCACTCGCTGGAAAGGGAGAAGAATGTGGCAGTGAGAAAAAGAGCATTAATTTTACACTTTTTCATCATTAACCAATTCATCAGGCTTTTGTGTTCAAATTTTTTTTCCAACACATTAAGCTATTCCGTGCTCTCTCTTTTTTTCGCTAGGAAATACGATTCTTTTCTTGAGTTCTTTTCCAGACCCTTTTTTTACTTATCTCTCTTGTGTATCTTAAAAAAGTGGAATTGTGATCTGCATCAGCAGAAATAGGAAGATTAAGTCGTCCAGTTTTTTTTATGACAACAACAAAACAACAAACCAAAGGGATATAATATATATTTGTGTGTGTGTACACATCTTTATCAAGATTATAAGTGCATGTGTGAGGGAACTTGTGCTAAGAAAGTCTTAAAAAGCAAACAGTGAAATGACCACGGAATGATGATGATGATTATGAGGAGCTGAAAAAAATATTAGTTTACTAAAAGGTAAACATAAGTAGACTCTCTTAATCCATTCTAAATCCCTTCCTACACTTAAATCTTTGAAAGCATGAACACAATAATATAAATTCTTAGTAGCAATAATAGATAATCGTGTTGAAATGATGGCTTTTATATACAGTAATAACAATAATAACAATAATCACTGTTTCTATTATCAAAAGAAATAGTAATTTTCAACCATGCACCACATTTTTACAGATGAAATATTTATGTTAAATTTTACGCTTTTAGCACATAAAAAGGTACAAGGAAAAATCACACTACAATGCTAAAAGTTTACAACGCGTTTTCTATTCTAGCATGCATGCACACAAGGAGTTAACAGGGAGGTGCAAGTGCACGCTCGCAGACACAGAGTTGAGTGTTGTGAGCTACTAATATGTATATAGGAATATGAATATGTGGCTCACAGTTGGAGAGTAATTAGAAATTTTTCGGGGAATTCAACAAATCTACTCTATCGCCTGTCTACAAGTTATATATATATTTTATCATCGTATTCCCATTTCAAAAACTCGTCAATTCACTTTTTGTTTCCCTAACGTGTTAATTCTCTGTATCTGGTGATCATCATCATGGGATGGGGAATTGTAAGTACACAAAGGTCGTAACAAAAAAAGTAGATGATGATGGTTATTATTACCTTCCGTCATGAACACTAAACACACTACAACATGTACTTACTGTTGTTATGAAAATGTGTATTAATGGTCCGTGAACACGAATGAGGTGGGGTAGGGCACAGTTTGCTTAGAAGTGGGTGTTCATAGATTATGTATTATATTGTGTGATGTAGGTAGGTATATGTTTTTTTCTCTCACTAAAATCAATCATTTGGACTAATACACAGGGTGATGATGATGTATGCAAATGTGTCAATATTGCTATTCCATTATTACCAGTGAACCCATGTTTTGTGCACACTAGTTATTTGTGGTTTAGGAGCTTGTCAACTAACATGAGTTATAAATGTTTTAAAAAGTGTTCACAAAAGAAATCATATGTTTACTACACACCACTCTAATATTAATATTTATTGTTTAACAAGAGTAGTAGTAGCAGTAGCTCGACTTTCACAATATGACAAAGACGAGGTCGGCATTAACCCCAGCCACAACTGAAGCTGGAAAATTGAAATGTAAAATAGCGAGAAACCCTTTCTGGAACGCAAGATGCTTTTAGGGAAATAATATGCATATAAAATTATACTGTTGTTCGGCTATATCATTTTGTAAAGATTCTATCATAATAAAAACAGTAACAATAGCTTTGAAATATATTTTATGTTCCTTCTGAAATAAAAACGAGTGGAGGAGGAGAAGGAGACATTTGTTTTGAAAAAAAAAGAAGATATTCCAGCTCCATGATAATATGAATGTATAATGTGCGTTACGCGTCGTACCCACAAATCCCTTAGTCAAACAAGTGAGATGTCGACAGATTGTATAAATCTTCATTTAGTCTGTTTGCCACTTGCCATCCTGGGTGAATGGCTGGATTTTCCCTATGTATTTTTGTTCCTATGTATAAATGCATATATGTATTCTTATCTGCGGATACTATCATTTTACACAACAAGGAAGGAAGCGAATAAACAGTAGACGAGAGATGAGCTGCTTCACTAGGAATAAAAGATTCATTGTAAATATGAAACAGCATGAAATTTTTATATGATACATGCGGCTACGAGAGAGGGAGAGAGAATTAGGATCAGGACACATTTTGTAAACTTTATGCCCACCACCATCACACACACACACTAAAAACAGCAACGGCCCTCCTACTACGTTCTACTCGACTACGCACGCAGCAACGCACTCTCTCATTTTTTTTTAGCATAATGATTTTCCACTTCCTTTCTTGCATCCATTCAGAGCAAATTATGACAAAGATGTCCCAAGTTAATAAATATTACGGCAAGGACGGAGGAGGAATCATCATCCTAAAACCGGTGGCGGCGGTGTCTGGTTGATCTCGCGGCTGTTGTGTAGGTGGTGGTGGGTGTGTAATAATAACATATGTATATAGTGCATGTATTCCACATATAATGTGCCTGTGACAAGGCTAAAATGAGAAATATAGCTGGGTCGTGGGAATTATCCGAGACGTTCTTCAACAAACATGGAGCATATATAACAAAAACGCAGGGGGGAAAGGTAATATGCATGCAGTATTCAAAAGCAGCGAAGTTTCCTGCTACACTTTTACGTTTACGTCATTCTGATCATCTTTCCTTTTGGCAGCAACATTATAACCTTCGTATCTATGTGTAAATTAATACGAGCGAGAATTGAAAATGAGACAGGCTGCAGAATACTAGAAGGTAACAACGAAGTAGGAGAAGAGTGAGAGATAGAGTTTACGAAACTAACAATGATGTAGTAATATATTCTTCTCTTAAATCTTCTATTAGATATAATATGTGAAGTGAAACCAAGTTCAGAGGTTTTGTGGTGAGCCGATTTATTAAATCAGCTGTGTCTTATAATGAATTTCGATCTTATCGCATGAAGAAGCCGACAAAATGTCTTTCTTGGGATATTTCATCCCCAACTAGCTGGAACTTTTTATGAATTTCCTTGACGTGTCCCTTTTAGAAGAAACATACTACATGCATACATATCTTTTTACTTCAATATATGAAAAATGAAAACCTTTCTAAAGTATAAAACTTATAGTTTGTATATAAAGTTGTGAGACTCAATTTATTATTATTTTTTTTTGAAACGAATGGTTCAATCCTCCAACAAATAATACTATTGGATTAGATACCTGTGTAGTGTGTATGTGTGTGAAATCATAAATACCCAGACAGAAGTAAATGAATCTGCCACATGCCAATAACTTGAGCATTTATTCGTCCATTTTATTGGTGTGGTAAGCAAGCTCGCAAGCACTGCTCCAAAAGATGCACACAATAACATCAGGACCAAGAATAAAAAACTCTAGCCTTTTCCACTCACTGTGTATATGTATATACTACTACATACACAGACGGACAAGGAAGCTGTCGCACTTTCTTCCTTTTTAGAAATTCTCAAAAGTCCGGATGTCTTGCCTTTTACATTCGATACTGCTTAAGTTGTGGTGGTTAGCTTTAAAAAGAAGAGTGCATTTATATAAACCCATCATCCCAAAAACTTGCTCTTCCTCCTCCTTGACGGAACGAAATCACAATTTTCTGAGATGTGATGCGTTCACATAAAAAATTGGATAATAGAATACTCAAACTCAGGATATTTGCGGTTGGCAGGTATTAGCAGGGAGAAGGAACGATTTTGGTCCACATGCAGGATGGTTCGTTACCTAAAGTAATACAACTTTTTTTTTTCTTGAAAAAAGGGACCACATGCTTTTTATTTTCATTATTATTATTATTATAAAGTATTATATTATGTATGCTTTGAAGAAAAAAAAGTTGGTTTCCCTTTTTTTCGTGAAACACGATAGCCAGCCAAATCCGCTTCCAATCTACTGAATTCAAAACCATCCATCCACCCTTCTACTACTACCCTCTTCACTTCCAGTCTAGTCAGCTTATTTTTTAGAGAGAGGAAAAAAGTAGATATAAATTTTGAATTGAATAAGAAGCCACCGTCTTATAAAAACTAAGTATTATGGCATCAAGTCCTATATATACATATTATATATCTATCTATCTATTATAATATATGTGCAGATGCTGCATGCACCTTTCCTCCTTTTAAACAATACCTTAAAAAGCATCACGTCTTATTTATGTGTTTAGCTAGCACCATTACAAGTAATAAGGTAAACGGATAAAGTGACACACGTTGGGATGTTATTTTTTTTCTTCTGGAAAATACTTTTTTTTCATGTAACTTTGAATGCATGTTTTATACTCTTCTTCCTTTTGTTTCTCTCTCTCTCTCCCAAAAAAAAGTTGAAAACTGGAAAACTTTTTTTTTGTATCCCACAACTCTTGTCAGTTCTAACAAATCACATTATGGAAAATCATACGTACTCTGGAGTGCAAACACTCGGATATTTATACGCATTTTTATTACCTACATATGTACATCAGTAGTATGTATGTATAATATGTAGCTTGTGTTATTATTTGGCAGCTTCCAAAATGGAACCTTTTTACTTTCATCTGGCGATGCATACATATCACAAAATTGTACAAACAGTTTATGCCATCCCATGAATAAATTTCTATATTGCATACTGCATATATATACTACCATTCAGTTCACTTCTTGTGGCGAATGCATCATAAATTTCCTATATGCATGTAATAATGTTCTTTTTGGATCGTAAAAATGGCTAAAATACTACAACATGCGTACAAATTTTTTGGTTAGATATGTTTCAATTCAGAGTATTCCTGAATGAAACTTTTTTTTGTAAAACAAGCCCACCAGCAAGTTTTGCATTGCTAGCAATTTGTCTATTGCTATAGCAATATGTACACACACACACACAAAACTTTATCTTTTATTATGCAGAATAGGAAGAACAAAAGCTGTAGTGTTTATCAATAAATTTATGAGAGCCTAAGTACGTGTTTCTAAATATTTAATAAGTAGAAATAAATAAATACGATATAGGGGCATACAACGTAGTAAATATGTTGGAAAAATTCCATAGTTGGAATGAAACAAATGCTAGAAACAAAACCACAAAACACAAACGATTATTTCATGACTTGGTTCAGCAATTCAAAATTCAACATTGGATTTTTTTTTAAGAATTGGAATGTTTCATATACTTGGTATGCATTTTTTTATTTGACGAGAAAACAGTAACACGTTTCATTGAGAAGTTCATCGTGGAATAACATTGGATGCAAGTGCAACCTGAGTCCATATAGAGCTCTCACTCAGTTCAACCACAAAATGGAAAACATACATAACATATTTCACGTGTTATTGCTATAAAATACGCGCATGCGGTTTTCACTTTGAACACTAAAAAAAGCTCAAGTCCGAATAATTTGATCCCATTCAGAGAATGCAGTTGTGCTTCATCTAACATCATGCCAGGGGAAAATGTACTTTGTTGGATTGAACCCAGCGTACCAATCTATACGCAGAGAGAACACACAACCACTAATCATATGATAATAATCCTGTCTCTCTGCTATGTATTGATTACCTTTGTTGAATTCTTCAAAAAATAGAGTTCTCCTTCCGTAATCCGATTTTATTTTCAGGGAAAGTAAATTACGTAGAATAATATATATATAATATATGTACCTACCTATCCCTGCTTTCACCTTTACATATAAAAATTCCGAATCTTCAAAGGATATTCTACGCAATTACATTTTTAACCGAAACTATCAAAGAGGTGTACTTCAAGTGTGTATTATTGAATGATATATGCTCCGAGTCATATGAAACTGGATTAAATTACACGCGCTGACGTTATCTACCAAACAAATTAAGAAGAATTTATTAGACGTTTTTAGTACAGGGATACATGTACAAACGTCTGATTAGGATCAGAATTCCTATACAGGGATATAGAAACTTTTAAATTTTTATCATGGGGGTTTAATGAAATATATGCCTAATTGGTCAACACGCATTCCATAAATTTCTTGTGGTAGTATTTTTCTTGTGAGAGGTGTGTAATTTCACTTCAGGTAATAGAAAAAACTTACATAGAATCCGTCAGGTTCGTCAATAGGTGTGTTGTAATCGTAATGATCATAATACTGATTTCTACAAAGGTAAAAATTCATTTGATTTGTTTGGTACAAACCACAATGAAGATGCGATTATTCATCCTACACACACATATGCACAAAACACCGTGCGTATTGCATTCTATTTTTATTTGATTTTCTTGAATGCAATATTTGCTGCATCCACAATCCACATCAACTTCAAACACGCCTACGACGGCAATAATTCTTATATGAGCAGAGTAGAGGTCTATAAAATCAATGCAATGCAGTAATCGACGAATTAAGATACATCTCTGCTGAAATGCATTCCTTTTTAATGCAACTCGCTTTGGTTGATGCATTCTACTATTAGAAATGTGCCCAAATGGATATAGTCAGTAAAATAATGAGTTTGTGTGTTGTGTTTACCACTGAACCAAAATGCAAATGATTATGAATGCAACAGCAGCAGCAGCAGAAATGTAATGTGTATCTAGTAAAAGCAATCTCAGTAGCAGAGATGAGAGCTACTACATATTATATGAGCCAATATATATATTGTAGGTATACTTATTAAAGGGTCACAGCGATAGGATGCGCGCAGGGAAAAGTACGTGAATGGCTTACAGACGACAATCAATGAAGCATCACGTAATGGCAGCAGAGAAACCCTTTGTGGAGTTTCATTGCAATAACAATTTATCGTGTCTAGATAAACACTTGTGTTTGTAAGTGTGTGTATGTGTGTGCGTTTTTTTTTTCTCCATTGCAATATAGTAAATATATCTGTAAATCTATATATGCATGTACTTCCAGAACAGACCATTAAGCTCGGATGTTGATGTTGGTACAGAAGTAGGAGTTACTTTGTTATATAACATACGCAAGTCCCTACAGTCATTGAACAGCCTCAACACACTTGCCACTTCGATAGGACACACACACACATAACGATTCAAAGACTTTCGTGACTTCCAAGGCAAATGCTATTTTTCTTTACATAAAAATCAGTCCCATAATTTCAAATAAATGCAATCCTTTTTTCCTTTACACACGTTGCATGATAGAAAAACTTGCTTAGATTTTTGTTCGTAGATGAAACGACAGATTATTAGCTGGGTTGTTGCAAGAAATGAACCGGGGAGTAAGCAAAAGCAACGTGGTTGTGATTGATAACGAACATATATATGTATAAAAAAATAGTATTTTGGTTGTTATTGTTGTACATGGACCATGGCACATTTGAACTTGGCTTTTACATAATATTATGTAGGTATATATGCACTTCACATTTTTAGGTATATTACTAGTGTGTATTTGTAAAAAAACCGAATCGAATACGCAAGCATACATACAGAAAATAATGATGATTTGATTTTGATGATGATGGTGATGATGAAATGCTTAATGCTTGAATGCGGAGCGGAGGCTAAAAAAAATTATCAATGTACTCTCTCACAATCAGTTCACTCCTCACAAAAGCATCACGAAAAATGAACTCAAATGGGCCACAACCGAGTGCAGCTCCATCAAACTTGGATTCATCAGCAATGTATATGTTGTATGTGTGGATGTGTGCGTGGAATGGAGATTTGAAAAATGAGGCGGTTGGGCTTGGTGTATTAGGGAATATAAAAAAGTTAATCCTATTTTCAGGCTTATATTCTACATTGAAAAAAAACTGAGGCTGATTCTCTATAAAATAAAATGTATTGAAGGAAAAAAAAGTACAAGATGAAAAGATATAGTGTTTCTTTTGTACAAGTACCAAAATGTATAAAAAGGAAGGGTGGCTAATCATATAAAAATAGACACATTGTACAAAGGCTAATCCCAATAATATTCAGTTTCATTATTATTATGAAAAAATGTGTACGTGTACAACTATAATATATTTTTTATTATGTGGTAATTTTTCTCTCTAGTTTTAGACCACTTTTGAAAAAAAATATTCTCAAATTCAAAAGCTTATTATTATTATTGTTATCCCTTTATAATTTCCATAAAGCGAAATAAATTTAAGCAAGAAAAAACTGCATGCAAGTACCCATGTTTGTGTTTATTTATGTATGTGTGCAACTTAAAAACTTTCTTTATCCCATCAACATTGCATTATTCTTTAATTTTGACATCAAAGCACATATACCTAGTTGGCTTGGAAGACTTCACGATCATCATCACTGTTCTCTCTGTGTGTTGTGGTGTGGGTATAGGGTTTATTCGATAATATGCTAATGTAAAATCTTATGAAAACCATTTTGATTAAGACGCAGTTGGCGTGTGTGTTCTGTGTACATTTTAGTTATTGGCTAGGTACATATATACAAGTAGAAGTATAATAAGTAGCATATAAACAGCAAACTTTATTTACATTTTATTTATAAGTTCTCTACATTTCATTTCCATTAAATGTTCTTGGATTACATATTATGATCTCCTTCCTAATTTTCCATGTTCCAGAGCCAGCAGCTTAGGAACATAAACACATGCATCACACTACTAGCACCGCCACCACAACAACATCAACATCACGATTTTGTTAAGCTTACTGTGTTGGAGAGAGAAACGCCGAACAGGCAGGATATATATGGATATAGCTAGCTTAGTTTTATGTATATCTACCTAGGTACGTCCTTTCGTTTTGCTTTTCACTTTACGACGGGCTAACCCGTCTTCTGTCTGTCCGACAATATTTAGCCGTGAAGTCTCTCGGCAAGTTACAACCAACTACTACATTGTTTTGAGAAGGTTGTTCGTTGATGTAAATATAAAAGTGTGCATGCAATTCCCAAAATTTGAGATAAAGATGAGGAGGACGAGGACGATGAGGTGGTGGTGAGGACGATGGTGGTTTGGTTAGTGGGTTTAGCCAGCCTGTTAGCATTAACACCTTCTTCAGTCGAAAACATGCCAAGTTGGTGCTTAAATATTCCAGAAGCAAATTGCCGAGAGCCACAACTAAAAAGGCTACACCATTATTGTAAACCAACAAAATGTGGAAGAGACACATTCCCTCAAACTTACAAACGTACACAAACAAGCAGGAGGAATGAAAATGATGATCATGTCTGCCAACCTGTAAAGATAAGGATTAAAATAACAAGTCAAGATGCTTTATACTCATTAACTTAGAATGCATTAAGAAGCGGAGATAATTTAGTTCCTACTCTAAGAATTCTATTGTCAGACTAGAAGCAGACGCTGCTGCTGGTTCATATATATTGCAAACCTACATAATATATTATTTGTTATAACTTTGTAGGATACGATAGGTACGAAAGCATATTATACACAAGGAAAAGAGCTAAAATGAATTCAACCTAACCAGCAGAATATACACTTGCACATACATATCTTCGTTGCCTTGAAGTTTTGGGGGAGGTTCATTTCCAACGTTTTGCTTCATTTTCCAAGTTTAAAATACGTCCCATGTGGGGTGGAGAGGATCCTAAAAGGAGACGTTTTTACATGCCGTTCTAAATGGATCATCCCTTTGTTTAAAACGTTCGTGTTTGTTGAAATATTTTTTTTTGCCAAACTGAGAAAGGGAATTTAGGACTCAGCCTCTGTTCCAGGCCTTCATCATGCAACAATTTAATGTTTTTTTTTCAGTATCTAAACATGTTAATGGGTTATGCATGAACTGTGTACATAAGCTTATATGCGACTCGTTCATCTCTTATTTTTCGTAGTAAACCTATCGTACCGAGCTGATGGCTTTGAATATTTTCCATGCACCCATGAACTAAAACTAAACTGGATGCGGATGGATGGATGGATGGAATATGGTTATGTGCAAGTAAGCAATTATTATTATTATTATGGCAATGTTTGCTGCTCATGTAAAATTTCGCCATCAGCGTTGACAAAAACGCGCTGTTTTGCGACCTCGAACATATTTTATTAAATTAAAGGATGCCATACATATATTCATTAAGGTAATAAGTTATGAAGGCTCTTAACTATTTTGATGAGCATTTTGAAGAAATAATAGTTCATGTAGTATGTGGTTTGGTGTGTATATTCGCTAAAAGTTATTTGGTTTTGTGAGTTACTAGCATTATACCATTACACTGCATGAATAGCCAATTCTTTGAGACCATAAAAACATACATACTATGTACTAATAAAGCTTTTCCCAGCCTACATGGTTTGCAGAACACAAGAGGACTCGGTCATGAAGAAAATTTAAGGTAAACTTTGCATGTGGCCTACACCCAGTCTAATCTTTCCAAGTCGACGTTCATAATATAATCTTTTTGTATATGGTGGTGGTGGTGGTGGTGGTGTTGGGATATCTGGGTTGAGCTTCATGATTACTACTATTGGTACCATGCACTATTGGTATATAGAAAACACTACTACTGTTTTAGATCGGAATGGAAAAACAGGTAATAACGTATGTGTGCGCAATGTAATGATCCCGTACCGGATTAGATTGTAGAATCTTCATCAAAAGAGGGAAATGGTTTCCCTTTACTGGTCATTAACTACGCACATTAACTCCTGCAAGAAAAGGGGTAATAAGATCAGCGTCCTCTGTTGTAATGCTACTATAAAGACTTTTGTTTGTGATATGAGACGTTTTGCTACGTTTATACCAGAAACCAAATCCTTATAGTCTCTTGTGGCACACTAGAAATAACATCTCACCAGGAAAAAAAACCTTTTTACCTTGTTCAATATTAAAGATCAAAGCACTCATAAAGCGTCTTGATTTTTGTCTTAAAAAATGCTCACTTCGGCATCTTCTCTCATCATCATCATCATCTCTGCTCTTGTGCTACCACTACTAATGCTTTTGCTATGTAGGTATGTAATATGTATATCACCTTCACAATGTCGGCAACATCGTTATTGTAAAAATATATTCAAGAGGCTTGTGCGTGTTCCTTGTAGAAATCATTAAAAGTGAAGTACGCAATAACCAGCATCCAATATATATTTTTTTGTTGGTTCAAATTGAACTTTGTTGATCAACAGCCATTTTCGCATTTAATTACAGAAGATTTAAGGTTTAAACAAAAAAACTGAGATATTCTAATTGCAAATGTGCTCACATTTCTAATCTAAATTGTACTTGATTACAACCAACTCTCGTTTCCTTCCTGTCTGATATCTCGCCATTTGTTTTGAAAAAAGACTTGTGTATATTTATTTATTTACCATTTTATCTCACGCTGCGCGTATTTAAATGTGTTTTTTTGTTATTGGAATACGCTTTCAGGAAGTTGGAAGCCTTTCATGGTAACAGACTAAATGAATGACGATCATCAACTATATTATTATTTGAAACGGTGCAGGATTGCAAGTTTGCACTTTCAACAGGGGACAATATTGGCGCAATCTCAGGATATCTTGAATTTTAATTGTCTTTTGTACCTTTTGAAAGAGAGATAAACGAATTGCTGATGATAGCATGCAGCCAGCGTCGACTTACAACTCCACAGTAAATTATTGCCAAGTATTATAAAAACAGTTGAGGAATATCATCCCTATGAAGTAACAATATAAATTACGTTAGCTTACAAGGGAAGGTGACATGAAGCTGTATAAATAAATGTTACGTACACGTAAAAAAGGAAATAAAAGAAAGAGAGATAACAGGAGACAAGAGAGAGAGAGAGAGAGAGAGACTGGCGTTTCTTTGCAATCTCACCCTTTCTCTAGAGAGACTTCTTGTATAACAAGATAAAAATTAGATTCATTGCTTTGTCGATATTATTGTGGCGACATTTGTTTCAGTGTTAGGGAAATTTTTTTTCCCCGAACACTAAACGATATATATACATACGTACCTACTTACATGGGTGAAACATAAAGATATTGGGTTACATACAACACATTTCATGCTAAAAAAAACATTTTGCCAGCCACTCAACGACATTGGTGACGAGGACGGCTTATACGATGTACGATTTATAAAGGCATTTTTTGGCTGTATCAGTGGTGGTATAAAAGTAAAGTGTAAGTTTTATGTCCTCAAATGGCCATCTATACATATAATTTGTGTGTTGTAGTTATTTTCATTGCTTCTGTTGGAATGATACAAGTAAACAAGCTGTATATACATTCATATATAAGCTATAAGCCTTTCGCTCTCACTCGTCGTCGTGAGATGTACAAACAAATAGCGTGTGTGATTCTGACTTGTTCACAAGCTTGCTCACTCCACAACTCGTTGGTTCGTTTGGAGAGAGAATCTTGTCATCTTTTACAAACCAGCTTGGCAAAGTAGCCATAAGCTAAATAGCAAGCAAATAAAACGATTGTTTTGTAGGTGGTTGTTGGCTGTAGGAAGTATATGCGTGTGTTGTTTGTGAATGTGTGTGGTAAAGAGCGAGAGAAGAACGTGAAGGCGCATAAATGTCAGAATTATCGAAAATGCAGTCGTGGTATTAGAACCATCTCCCAAAGTTAAGAGCTCAATTTATGGAATTGGCCTTTGGAGAGTATAACTTTGAACATCAATGGCACTAGACAAGACACACAAGAGCGTTCAATGGTGGCGTTCAATGTTGAGTCATCTTGACTTCAATACACCGCGCTCACAAGATTACTACAGAAAAAAACAGCACTTATTGAGTAATTAGTGGATTGCCTGTCACAAATACACTGCATTTTCCCCCTCCCAATCGCTTACACGTTTTTAAGTTGCAGAAAAATACTTAAGCAAGTGATGAATATATATGCCGTTGCATACTCATTTTTTATTATAATTATTAGTCACTAAAGAGGGAATGTTTTTTTGTTCCTCTTTCTGATTGCTATTATTCATATCGTCTTTTGTGTATTTTTGTTAAAGAGAAAATGTTTCAAACAGGTTTTTCATTTTATAATCGCCAACAGTTCACTGGTCTGCTGTCTGGCTGGATGATGTGATGTGATGTAACCCAATATATTTCGATATTGCATTACTATTATTATTATGACTGTTATTATTATTCAACTTCGTGTACCACCATCATGCACGATCGTTATAAAAACAATAATACTACGCCTACATGTTTGAAGAATATAAAAAAGCCATTTTTCCATCAACATCCACCAGTCAGCAGTCAACTTTTCATATTTTTTTATCGTAATACTTTTTAACATCATTGGATCTTTAACTAAAACAACAAATCAGGCTTTTCGAATATGAATACATAGACATCGTATATATTTTCATTGCGGGGAGATCAAGTAATCTACATCATCACTTTTATTCGAAAATGCAAATTGTTTTCCAGTGAGTAACCTCACAGTTTGAAATATTCACAGAAGAAAATCTGGTGTCTTACGATTGATAAAGTTGAAATAAGCCAACTGTGGTACAAAGTACAAAATACACGCAGACGCACATTATATTTTAAACAACAATTTTCATATTGCATGACATGATTAATTCAAAAAGTAGTAGTGTGCATATGTGTGTTTTGTATGTTGCGTGCGTGAGTTGTTTGATTTTTGATATTTGTAGCGATGACGTGTTGTTTCCTTCCTCTCTCTCTCCAGAAAGACTGCACACAGCAGACCTGTTGTTGTAGTTGATTTTTTGATTTGAGATGGTGATGAAGATTGTCATTATTCGTAAGAATCACTTTTCGTACAATGACCACTTTGTCTTTACTCTTACAAATTGGTTTAGTTATTCCAATCCAATTTAAATCAATTTATTTTTCTAATCCTCAGTACAATGCATACACATGACATGCGACATGCAACACAAAATTCTTTCATATGCTCACATTTGGAGTCCAAATTTTGGACTTGAGCCAGAACAAACGTATTGTAATTAAACATTCATAAAATTACAGTTAAAATTAAAATACCTCGTAATAATGCAAGTTTGTGATTATGCCATCTTGACATTAGGTATGAACGTTTGTTAGCTCATCAAGTTACATTAACGCTACTAGTACGAACTTTTATTATTATTATTGTTTAATTCAAGTACCTACTTTTGTTGTGAAATAACCATATATTATAATTATGGGTAATTTCTCCACATTTCCGACAATTTCATTTGCTCGTTTCTTGTCGATTACAGGATTTTCTTACCAAGAATTTTTTTTTTAAAGATGCAGACTGGTTGACAGAAACAGGACAGGAACAGACACGACAACGACATAAACTACATGCCAATAACGATAATGATCATAATGACAGTGTGGATGTGTCCAAGTGCTCAGAAACGAGCTCCTTTCATGTCGTGTGTATGTATGCCCAAAGCGCTTTCATATTATTTTGTGCACGTACAAAACCAAGATTGCTGGAATCATGGTCATTAGAAGCATCATGTTTAGTGACCAAGTGACTTGTCAAAGAATATATGTACAAAGTAATAATTTTCTTTCGTCTGAGAGTTTCTTTTCTCTTTTCAATGTTGTTACAAGAGCTTGATAATTATCAATCTTCACGTTCTCCCCTTCTCGAATAAAAAATAGCAATAGGCCATAGAACAGGTTTTATGTAATAATAATAAAAGAGGTATGTGTCGCATGTAAATATTCCACATTCCACAGTGGTCATTTTAAAGCGACAATATTACTTGCGTGTGTGGCAGCTTAACGCTATTTTTATTAGCACTTGAGCTCCATGCGTTGGGACATTTTCAAAGCGGCAGCCAAACTGTGAATTGAAGACATATTCTACTTGCATTAAACCAGTAAAATGTCGTCAATCCTCATTAAGTTATTGTTTCAACAGTTGTAAAAAATTTTGTCGTTGAATTCCTTTAAAGTCGCCTAATGAAATTATTTCACGACGAGGACCACGACAAGAGAGGAAGTCAACTCAACGTTTGTTGAGCGGAGAGGAGGCACACACACAAAGGGTGAAAGCGGACAAGGATAAAAGGCAAGCTAATAAAATGTGTATAATAGGCACCTACCCATTTTTTTTATCAACGCTTGTTTAATTCCTTTCCCACTTTCTTTAATATGATTGTAAATCCCGCACTATTCTATATAGCATAAAATATCCGTTAACACGTACCTACATTGCAACTTTACAACATTTAATATTATTCTGTTACGCTGCACTGAATAGATGGCATATTACATATTATGTAGGTATTTCGCCTTAATCCTTCTAAAACACTTTTTATGTGTGAGTGAACGATTTTTGCCTAACGCCTTTGGACTCTGAGTATACGAGAAAAGAGTATATAGAAGTAGAAGTATGGATAAAGCCTCTTTTCCAGTTTACATGGAGTATTTTTGATACGTGTACACACACACACACACACACATTTATACCTACCGGCGGCGGCGGCAGCAGCACAAAGTGCTAAAACTAACCAAACTCGTTAACTTTTCCTCACTTTGCCTTCTTCTTCTCTCACTTGCTGACTCTCTTCAAAAGAATGGGTCGGTTTTTGGTACGCTCACGCTACCTAACTATATAGCTTTTGCAAACTTTGAGGGTATATATTTAACGCTTTTGTGCAAGGATACTACAAGTAGGTACATCTTTAATACCAGTTACTTAAGTAGGTATACGTACATTTCTACAAAACTTTTCAACACTCTCTATGTCCGTGTGTTCAAGTTTCATTGTTCTTCTTCATCGTCATGCACAAACCTTTTACAAATCCAAGTTCCTTTTCAAAATAATAACATGGCCCTGCTACTGTGGTGGTGGTGGTGGTAGTTGTAGAAAGAGAGAGAGACAGAGACAGAGATGATCATGATGCGAGATACTTAACTTTACTCCTTCTACTTCTCTAAATATCTAATACTACCACCACTCCAACATAGTTCTCTTCTGTAGCTACAAATTTTCATTTTATTCCACCTTTGTTCTCATCCTCTTCTTTTTTGCTTGCATTTGTTTCATGAAGTTGAGGTAAAAGTAAATGCTATCATGTTGTTTTTACGTTGTTACAAAACCCTTTGAAAAATAAACTTTTTGCTTGAATTTAGATAATATTAGTATGTGTAATATGCACATGTATTTATGTATCTTGTATATAAAATATCCCTTAAAACCATATATACCCCTTTTCTCTTTTTGGATAATACAAAACATTTGAAATATGTACTCCCACTACCTTTTTGGAGGAAAAAAATTGTATCTTTGGGAGTTGTTGAGAATTGCGAAATATGTTCAAATGCACGACCGGGGAGAGTAGGTACAATAATAGTCTAAATGCAGCAGAAACGACTCCCGTGTATTCACTTCTTCACACATACTCTCCCTTTTACTCGCTATATAGCATAACAAAACAAAGGAAGAAGGGTATACATTTTTTATAACTAAAACTAACCAAACTCACTCATGGCATTGGTTTTGTAAAAAAAAAAATGAACAACAACTTCTTGCAATCCCCTCAAGAAATTAACTGGAGCAAGGAATGAAATATAAGCATAGGTGGTTGCATACATTATAGGATCTCCTCGAGTTTGTCTCTAGTCACTAGTTTTAATTTTTTTAATACAAAACGCAAACTAAAATACAGTGTACTTTCACTGCTCTATCCATACTGTTACTACTATATCCTTGCACTCCAAAAGTATCTAACGTAGACAAAAATAGTATAAACAGCCACAAAAAAATGATAAAAAACGTTTCACTTAGGTATATATTATTACACGACAAAAGAGAAGATGAACTATTGCATCATAAAAATAATGCATTAAATTTTACATATTGTTAGAAAAACATGATAAATTATATACCTACTTACTATGTACATATTATATGCATACCTTATAATATTTATTTCCTGCTTATATCCACTAAAATGTGTGTATAAATTGTGAAATATGTGTACTATTTTAATAATAAAAACACAGGGTGCTTTGCAACAAAAACTCTCTCGGTGGACAGTTTATTATTAGTAGGGTGTGTACATATTTACATTTGCACACGTATAAAAAAACCTGCAAGTTTTTTATAATATTTTTTTTATATTGAAAGTTCACATCTGCTCTTATAGAGTATTTATGGATGTAGTCACTTAATGTGTATGTGTGTGTATTTTTTTTTGTTTGCTCTTTTTTGCTACTCACTACTTCTGCTGATTCTGCTTAGGGCAAAATAACGTAACGAACGTTGGAACGTTTTGGAAAAGAACAAAGCTAAAAAGTAAGTAAAGCGCTGGAAGCATACATACACACACAAACCACCCTTTTTGTAATGAAATGAAACAAAAAAATAGATACATGCATCAGAAGAACATAAAAATACAAAAACTACATCACAAAACTCCCTTTTGGCTGCTTCTGTCTGCGTATATACATAATACCTACATTAGCGAAAGGACTGAATGGAAACAGTAACTCACAACTCACAATGTCAGTTTAGTGTGTAGTGGTTCTTTTGGCTGATGTTTTATGATGGCCAAAGTATGCTCAACAGTAACTTTGCCATGCCAAAATAGAGTAAATGTGAGATAATGAAATGTGGTGGTCCTGGTGGAGGTGGATATATTTTTTTGTGTGTGTGTGATGATGATGATCATAATCATGAGAAGTTTATTTTTTTGCGGTGGTATAGTGGTGTTTGTATATATATAGTAGTTGTTAGTTTATTGCACAAAATGCTCACGCATGTGTAACTTAATAAGTATTAAAACATGTTAAAAAGCTAAAAAGTAAACATGGTTAGGTAATATGACTTTGACTGCATTGCTACTTGTAGTATGTATGGTGGTGGTATAATCATTTTGCTCCTTTCAAAATCAAACCACATTAAAGTAAGTGGATTTGATTGTGTGAAATGATATTAAAAAAAGCAAGTGGGAAAAACGAAACCAATAATAATTTTTTTTATCCTCCACATTTACCTGTGTGGTTGGTTGTATCCATCCAAAAGTTGCATAATATATTTAATGGCATGGACCATGCCATCATGGACCATAATATTATTATGGGATATTATTATTTTGTACCATCATCATCAACAACATCACGTCATCAGCATGAATACCTTTGCAACCTGCATGTTTACACGTATGAACGTTTACTCGATGCAGCAATAGTGAACTTTTTTTCTCTCTACTGTCAACGACTCAATAAAGTCAACTCGTTTCCTTTTTTCACGACGAGCGAGCTATACACACAGAGACAGCGCAGCTCCTTTATTACATTCTTTTCCATATCATGTTATATTCATGCCAGAGCATAATCACGCTGTGATAGACGCACTCCATTTATGCGGGTGGTGGAGGATGGTGACTCCCAGAAAGTTGAACAGCTGAAGGAGTCAAGTCAAGACGAGAGAGAGAGAGACAACCTTTTGAAACTTTGTGTACTTCTTTCAGCCTATAATATTCTTGAGGAAAAAAAAGTTTCTTCTAAAAAAAGAGATGTGCTTTCGCAACCGTTTTCAATGTAAATGGTTATATAATATAAGTGCTTTAAAGACATCAAGAAATGTGAATGAAAATGTTTTTTTTTTCAAGTTTGCCGTTGACAATGTCAATGCCAGACCACCACAAAAAAGCTACCTATATATTATAGCACTACACGTGTTCTTTTATCACTTCTGTCAAACGAACACAAACAAAAAAAAATACATTAATGCAGAGCATTTCATTTCACTATGGTTTATTTCTGCAGGAAAAAAGTATGTGTAGATATAAAAGTTGAAATATGTGTAAAAAAATCTACGCAGATAATAAACTTTTTTCTATTGTTTTCCAATTTAAAATTTATTTGTGTGCATGCTATACGACATGTATTTTACGGTGTGTGTGTGTGTGTAATGCGAGCTTCTTTTGTATTTTTGATCTTATCTCCATTATCGGATTTCCTGTAGCCATTTGTATTTGGTATAAAAAATTATGCAGTGGTTGAAATTCAATCCTACTTGGTTTTTATGAATTATTGATAAATGTGGAAGTGCAATAAATGATGGAAATGTAGGAAAGCGTAAAATATGTATAAAAAATTGTTATACTTACTCAGATTTATTTGTGTGAAAAGTACGCACAATTATTGTAATTTTATACCAGATAAGTTCACTTTAGGTCATCACTCAACAGTACAGCAGTATTAAATGTTTACCTTGTAAATTAGGCAATTATTATTATTAAACTTCCACGTATTGTGTTTTCCCTTTTCCATAAAATGTTTATATCGCTTTTTTAGTCCTTGTAAAATTAGTTTATTTAGTCACGTTACAAACTTCCGGGCTAACTCAATTTAACTTTTGGAGTGTAATTGTAAATTTGCAGTAAAAGAACAACAAAAGTGTGGAGCACTCGCGTGCGCAAAAGTGTCAAGAAAAAATGGCCAATCACAATTTTCAAATTTCCATTTGGCTATAATCTGTAAATAATTCACATATATAGCAGTTTTTACACATGTCTACTTTGAAGCAGAAAAACCATTAAATGTATTTTCAAACATGAAATCGCAAGCAATTTTATTATTCCCTTTGTTCAGCAATTTCTTCATGCAAGCGTCAATTTAAAAAAGGTATATTGATACTTTCACCTTTTCACATTCTTGTTTTAATTAAAAATTTCCAAGTCTAGTTAAGAACTTTTTCAAAATAAAAATAGTAAACGAATTTGGAACACAAACTTCCAATGATATCTTGTCACGTTGCTGGTCCACAATGAAATGAACTCACTTGAGTTACAAAACCTATCTCAAATAGGAAACATCTGAACTTGCATCTCACAATTAACAACACTGATAAAACGTTGGATTCCCTTTTTTTATTAGTTTTGCAACATAGTAAGCCAACAGCTAAAAAAATAAGTACAGAAAACTGATGGCGATACCAGTTCAGGAATGGTCACAAATGAACGCTCCACAAAGGGTGACTGAAACAGACTGAGCTGAATTCTGATGGAACTTGCGTATAAAATAATCAGAAGGGTTGTAGAATATAATAGAGACACACTAAGTTTCATGAACCCATTCACTACCATACATCCACTCAGCCACTGGAACAGAAGCAGTGAGACTCTAGCAAAAAAATATACTGTAACAAAGAGCCAAGAAATACGTGTGTTGTTCATTCGAACAGCTCTACAAGAAAACTGAACGCATAGTCCAAAATTCACTTCGTTTTGCCCCTATCTATCCAGTCAGCGTTTCTCTTTACCACGGCTCTCTGCTCATTCCAGTACTACACATTGCATTTAGATGTTTAGATCATGGCATTTGCTTCGTGCTCCTTTACAAAGCATGGCAAATACTGCAGAGAGAGCTGCCAAACTGTAGTTCAGTTTTCAGTTCGCCACGCTCTGTTCCATAAAAGCTTTACACTACTGGAGCTCTCCGTCCTCTTGCTCTTGTCTTTTTGTTCTTTTTGGACCAAAGTTACACAGATCAAACGTAAAGGCATAATATTATACTTGTGCCGCTTGTTTGTGTATGAAGCAGAGGAGCAGAATGACTGCCTGACTACAATATGAAAACACGTCACAAGAATACTAGTAGAGAGAGAGAGAGAGGAGAAGAACCTTTTTTTCGTTTTTGAAAAAAGTCTGCATTTGTAACAACAACATATTATATCCAGCGAGAGCCATCCAACAACAACTCAAAGTTTTTGAATCCCATGTGTGCATGCCTGCTTTTTATTTCTTTGCTCTTCATCCCCCTGTTATATCATTAACATTGTCACGGTTCTCGACGCTACGTAAGCGTAATATGAAGAAACTCCAGTTTTTATAATAATGATCCAAAATGTCATTAATATACTGATCTGCAACTTTTGGGGTTAGCATTCATCTAGCATGTAGGTACGCACACATACAAATACATATACATATACAACATCTATCCGAAGCGTGGTCTAGTTCAAGTTGGTTATACATTTTTTATTCTTAAGAGTAGTAGTAAGTGAACATATTAGCATTATATTTTTCTGAGAAACAGTTGTTATTACTGGAGAATTGTAATATACACTCAGCGTTGCGTTGCTAAAGTAGAAAATAAAATAAAATTCTTGTGACTACTTTGAGAAAGGATCACATAATGTCTATTTTATGTATGTAGATACGGATAGTTGGAGATCGACTAACATATTCATCATATTATTATGTGGTTTTACAAGTTGTGTTTTGATCCGGTATTGAATAGGTATATGTACATACATATCAGTTATCAGACGCACATAAAAAAGGAGAAATGATCATTTTATTCGTACAACTCACTTTATAACAATGAGTAACGACAATCTAGCAACAATAAATAAGTAGCGATCGACAATGGATTTGTTCAACTACTAATAGAGTAGCATACAGAGCAGAAGATACTTTATATACTATTGCAATTTAACAATTATAATTTGTTCCACATACTGTCAACATTCAAAACATGAGGAGCACTTAACACATCACAAAAAGCGAACTTGTTTTAGATATGTATGTAATGAGGGGGCATATACCATGCCATGCACACATTTTATATCCACTATTGTGTCTTTGTGCTTCAATATACGCTGCTTAATGATTCGCGAAAAAAATACAACAACTGACACAAAAGTATTTGCAAAAATGAGTTGCTCGGTTGTTCCAAAATTAGCCTTGAACAACTTTGCTTGTCCTTACATTAAAGACCAGTGTGTTGTACATATGCTATGGTTTTTATGATCCATGATGTTCTAATGACAACCATATTCACTCACCATAAATGAAACAGTATACAGACTGCACAAAACAAAAATGTTTTTTTGAATGTATTTACTATTTACATGACATTGAATGACAATGAAGCATTTATTTACTTAGGTATATGTCGTAGTGTTAGTACTAGGGTTGATTAGTGAGGACATCTTCAAGCTCAAGCTTAACGTTTTTTTACACTGGACACATTTCGCAAAAATTCTGCGTGGTTCATGTACTCTACTACCATTTGAAGAAAAAAAGTTTTCTGGTAATTAAATGTTTTCTGAATCTATTAGGACCTAACAGTGAATACTTAACGAGCTAACAAAGCTGTTTTAATTCAAGGTTACTTACATAAGCACATTTGCCTATATTCAATGACTATAGTTCATACCCTGATTAAGATGCACAATGGATCTTTTTAAGTATTTTTTACTATACCATATTCCTTATGGAAATTCTTTGTATTTTTTGCGCGTAATTTCATGCATACGTAGTTAGTCCAATCACATTCAAACTCAGACCCAGACACACAGACTTTATCAATGATATTGGCAGCTATTTTTTTAGACGAGAACAAGTATTTTAGAGATTCACGTGAGAATTTTAGCATGTCGTTGCAGCAGCAGCTCTAATTCATCTTTAAGATGAAGATGGATACTAGATTACCTGTGGTTTTAAGATGTGCTCTGTTTTTTTTTGTTTCTGACGGTGCGCATACTAATATTTGGGCTGACGAGGAGAGTTCAGCACTCCTTAGCATTGGATTTGAAGATAAACCGAAAGACATGAATTAGTTTAATATTCCATGCTAGTGTCACAAGTTACATCAACCAAAAATCTTCACTGGAATACAGAACTTGTATCGTCGTGACGGACTTTTGATAATACGTATTATTATGTAATATTTCAAAATGTGTCTGTGTATAACTATTGTACGTAAAGTGTACAAAAAAGTATATTTTGGCATTTACCATTCGAATTTAAATTAAATCTGCTTTTCAATAATTTTTATGTCCGTAAAAATATATATGCGTATGGAATAGTAGATAAATAAGCGCATACATCATTTTCGACTTTTTGCATAGTATTTTTTAAAAAATATATGAACGTTAGAAGTTCCGTCACACAGTGACATGCATGTATACATATGTAGGTACATACACACACGTCATATCATATCTCTTAAATGTTTTTCTACAAGTGTTTCCCTAAAGTCCCTCCATTCAAAGATCAGGAGTCCACTGTTTTCATGGGATTGTATACACGTCATAGGCGAATTCATTTTTTGGTCTTGTATTTTTTTTTGTGTAAGTTGAAATCATGAAATAATTTGAACAATTTCTTTTATTTGATTTTTCTCGCAAAAATAAAAAAGCAAACCATTCCAACTTGACTTTAGTGTGCTTCAATAAAATTCCGTTGTCATCTGTAATCAAAAGAATCTGTATATAAGGTAAATACATCATACACCATGACGGCAAACGTTCACCTATTCATTTTACTCTTCTATAAAAGCGTGTGATTACTCCCGTTCCCCAATACTAAAATCAATGCCCGCACAATACTACCATCATGAAAATAGCAGAGTGAGTCATGGTTGAAGAAAAGGGATGAAATTCAAAGGTTTATTTTATTGGAAAGGCTCACAGGACCCAGTCACCCAAACCAAAGCTATAAACGAGAGTGAAATGGGATTCAATGAAGCATTCTCTTCAAGTTGCCTCTTCCTTTTCTCTCTTCATACATGTACGTGTTCGTAAAATCATGTATACGCGGTACATAAAAATATTTTGATCATACACTAAAAGAGCAAAAACATGTGACTACTACTCCGTTTTTTATTCCTGTGTCCCATGCGTAAACAAAAACGGAAACCCGGAAAGTGGGATGGCAGCACGCGGAAACGTGAGTTCTAAAAAAGTAAAATGATGACAACTCGCCTATTTCAGCACCGTCATCACCTTAAGTATGATTATGATGGCCAATGGAAACGTTGTGTAGCTAGGTATACATGTGGAAAATTGCATCAAATCTATAATATGGAATAATATTTCAAATCTTTGAACATGTAGCATACATAATATATTTTCGGTTATTGCTTACTTTAAGAGGAAGCAAATCTCAGGCTCATGTCAGGCTGTTGATATGTTCCTGACAGTAAACCAAGTCACAAGGTAAACCCAAAACAGTACAGCAGCACCCTGACTTACATTTTATACAATCAAGACCAAAATGCTGTCACAATCCTGCTGGTGATAACACAAGGGTTGAAAAGGTAACTATACTTTTAGTACATGAAATACAAACAAATTTTTAGTGGCCATTCTTTCCAGTTCAAGTTAGTGTGAAGCAAGCCGATATGAAAACTATACATAATACATACACATATAAAAGATGCTCTCCAGAGGATTTACTATTTTGTTCTCATATTTTTGTGATATTTGGAAAAGAACTGGAATTCAATAGTAACAAAAATTTGCAATCACATATAGAACCAAAAATTGTGAAAGCAGGAAGCACTGAATCGCTCTATCTGTCCCAAACAGCCAACGTTTGGGTGAGTAACCACACTTGACTTGATAGGAACAAGGAAATCTTCAAATATCTCAAAAAATTGAAATGGTGAATGGTTGTTCTATATGAGTATTTGGTATATACAAAATATATGGAATATTTGAACATATAGATTCATACGAATATGATTTAGATATTGCACACTTCAGTGGGTTTGTATTCAATAAGTACGCATTTTCATAGGATTTATCCGTGGTAAAGCAAAACTACTATTATTGTTTAAAAAAGTTTGAGCTGAGCAAAAAACTATTATTTTCAAAATACAAATTGGAAAAAAAAGAACCGCACTATAATTGTAACTACGAATTTAGAAACTCAATCCAATTTGAGTTAAGTGAATTTTAACCATTACATATCCGTATCAACTCACTTTGCGAGAAATGTGACACTTGGAAGATTTTGAATAATTTAATCGGATTAATTACAGTAGAATCTGGACAGATTTTACAAAATTGAAAAAATAAGGGTGATAAATTCCCTTGTACCGTATCACAGGATCATTCAGTTTGTTCAAAACAAAATAAAGTTCCTCCCAACGTGATTTTTAATTTATTTATAAGGAATATACGGTTCAAAATATCTATAGTACTCTCCACGTCTCACGGTGATCTTAGTTAAAATGGTCTTTGCAATAACCCAAATACAAAAATAATAAATCTTTAATGATTTTTTTTTGTGATGCTCTGTTCTTCCCTCGCCAATCTCTTTCACTTCTCAAATGACCATAGTTTATGGTCTACTCTTTGTTAATTTTTTTCTTTTCGTTATTCTCATTTCTCAGAAAAGGCAACAAATAAACTCATCTTACTTGCTATAGTTTTTTCGTGGTAGGGATGTTGTTGCTGGGGATTGTACAAAAAGAAGTTGTTTTGTAATTTTGATCTCATCATTGTCCTATCATGATCAGAAACGATTCAAGAGGGCCCCCAAGACGTAATAATAATAGTAAAGAATAGCAATGATGATGATGATGATTATTATTATTATTTACTAATGTAAAACCCATCAACTAAATGAAGATGTCAAAGCTATTTAGGACTCGAACTTTCAAAGTCCGAATAAGAAAAGGAAAAAAGAAGAGCTGGAGATTGAAAAATAAATGTCTAATTGGATTGAATGCAGGGATGATATATATAAAACATGAAGACGAAAAGAATCACAACAAACAAACTGAATGTATTTCTAGTGGTACACACACATAATGGCACTTGAGCCACATAATCAGGGTCAGTACAGTGTACAGTAGTAGTAGTAGTGGTAGCCAATAAGGGGGAAAAATCTCTCATTCCACTGATTTTCAATTGTTATTTTCGAGGCATTGTACTTTTTATGTACTTATTGAGTTGCTAGTTGTGTATTGTAGGAAGGAACACAATAGAGCGGACGATGATCGTGAAGCTGATGGCATTTTATCCAAATGAATTGAAGAGAATATTGCTTCAAGGAATATCGCATTGACTGGACAATGATTTTATCCCAAGCATGGCGTAACATACTCAAAAGAAGGAAGAAATATGTGGTACTTACTACTGGAACATCTTGTTTTTTTTCTGATGATCAGTTGTTCCGCGACCATTGTTCAATGGAATAATTTTTTTGTTTCTTTTGTTGAGTTATGTAATATTTTACCGTTGTCGAGTAGTACTTTCTTGCAACGGATTTGATTGTGTGTAAATCACTCACAAAAATGTAATTTCAATCCTCAATATCATTCCTTTTTACACATGAATGTACTTGTGACTTTGTTGATGTTCTTTGATTTGACACCAGCTCAAATACTCAAAATACGTCTCAATAAATCGATGAATGCTTCGGATTTTTTTAACAGCAATAATGTACGCAAGCATATATGTAGCAAAATGCAAGGGAATTTTATAATACGTCGAGTTACTTGTGGACAAAAAATGTTCTAAATTCCTGCCGTTCACACACATTTATGACATTATAATGTTGAATGTAACTGGTTTTTGCTTCCAAATTCATCTATGGACGCATAAACTACTAAACACCAATAACACCATGTAGGTAGATTGTCTTTTGTGTCTGATATTGATTCTTACAAGTATGTATTCAACACAACTATATTTTAGTAAACTATTTATCTTCCAGATCTCTTGCCCACCTCCAAACCTACACAACGTAGATAATCATTCAATGTACTCATTATCATCTCATATGCAAAATTAAAGTTAGAGGTGCAACCACAGAATTAAGACGAAATTAAACCACTTGTTGTGTTACCCCATAAATTTGCTATATGGGTTTCCTGCATCCTGTAGTCATAAACTCTTTTAATACACTTTGTGTAAACGCAAAAGAGTTGGTCCACAAGATTGCACATCCAAAACATATACTATTCATGTGTGCCATAGTATTATACAAAATACATAATACGTACATTCAATCAATTGGTGAGCACGCAAAAACACTTTTAATTTTGGTGTCTCAAAGATTTACTATTTCAAACTTTTGTACATTTTGGCAGTGAAACGTTTTTTGTTTCCTTTCCTCCCATTTGTTCACTTGAAAATCAAACACAAGTGGATCCCATAAATATAATGAGCAATAATTTGGGTTGAAGCAGCCCTCATGGAAGAATTCGGGAAATCCTTTTGTTGTACTGAAGTGAATAATGGCGTGGTCATTGAGTGTACAGTAAGGCTTCAAAAGCTCCTGTGCAATTTCATCTCTTGAAATTTGCTACTTTCCTCGCATCATTGTTTTCATTGTTACTGTACCAAACAAAGAAATTGCGTGATTATGTTGAGTGCTCCTCTTTGACCAAATAATAATCATGAAACTTTTCTTGATTGCAATGGAACCAAGAATGCCCTTTGCAAATGAAAAGTGTACAGCATGGCCATTTTCTCTAGTAACACAGTTCAGATACCAACCAGACTTGAAAATAAAATAACAGGGAAAAAGGTGTAATAAAGGTGAAAACTTAGCCATGTGTAGCGTCGTATCGTTACGCACTATCGTGTTTAATCTCTTCTTTTGTTTGCGCTGTGTGATCGTTACAACACCTTCAAGGAATTCCAGCAAAAATTGACCCAAGATTGTAAATTCTTGACACTGTTATACATGACATGTTTTACATTGAGAAGTTGGTGTGAAAAATTTGCTAAAAAACAACATAATAATCATTATGTTTGAAATGTTGTCTTCATAAGCATGAGGTCACAGTAACAAACTTATTTTATCACACATCAGTGAAATCACAGCAAAATTCCAGATACCTGTTGAGAATTTCATTTAAAAAAGTTTGATAAACATGGAAATTTCATGTTTTACATAGTATCTCTAACAAAAGCATAATTATGAAGATTTTTGCTTCATGTGCATTCATGAATATTTTTACTGTGAAACGTTAAGCGCCCTGTGTGCATAAACTATGAGCATAAAGTCATAAATTCTGTATTTTAATTCACATGCTGTGAAAATACTTTTTTGGAGAATGAAAAGACGAACAAATCGTGGTTACTCTGTCAAGTCAAAGCTAGATATGCCGAAAAAACAAGATTTATGTACGAGCACATGTGTTTGCATGTAAAGTACTTTGTATACATTGATAAAGTATGAAGGTCATTACTCAGAAGGCAAGGTGTGAAAGAGGGTGCATGCATCATGCATAATGATTGCATTGTGAGAATTTTCCAAAATGTTGAGCCTACAAAATGCAGTAAATAAACATTATTGATGCTGATCGGTTCCTTAATAGGTATATAGGTATGTATGTATGTACATAGGAAACAAATAATGATACAGTTTCCCACGCTGGAGCAAAAAGTATTTCAAATTACTCATATTCATTTTTCTTGTTGAATTTTATTAAAATACATGGGCATGTCTATTTATATACCTATTATTATGTAGTAGAAAAAAGTAAACTTTACTGAATGCGACCATCATTTGTCAGCTGCCACCTTTAAGCCTTACAAAACTGTCACCTTTAAGCTGTCTTTTATGTATACAACATTTTCTATCAATATTTTGTAAAATTTCATTCAAAATACCTTATTTAATAACAAAACAATTTTTTTTTTCAACAAGTTGTTAAATATATGTTATAAGTTCAGGTGAATATGCGGATACAAATATTTAAAAAAAAAGTTTATGGAACATTTTTAGTTATTAGAGCACAATTGAAAATGTAATCGTGAAATTTTTTTTGTGGGGTGCGAGGCTAAGGTAAATTCTACAAAAAATGATGATTACTTTTAACAAAAGAAGTTTAAGAGAAAGAAATATGAGAATATGAAGTTTGAGCGTTCAGACACAATCGTCCAAACCATGTATTATTTGTAATTTCACCGTGATCATTATCAGGGCAGATGATGATTAGCTGTACTGAAGACAAATCCCCCATCCTTTGCACTGTTGTTGATATAATGAGGGTTACTTGAAATGGTTTAGAACGAGAGAGTATTTTGTATGATAGGAGTTATGCACATGAAAATTAATACATGTCTACATGTGGCTATGATGCAATTTATTCTGTACATGTGTCTCTGAACAAATATTACGCAGTGTAAATTGGGGTGTAATGATACAATGTTCTGGTGATGCTACATACCAATCTCCTTCATTGCAGAGAGATGAAAAGGAACCAATACATATTTTTAAATTACATGTTTCGTCTTATCCACATGTACACACAAGAGACACGAGTTTGGCAACTGAACCATTCCAATTTCCATTACTTCGGTGCAGTATACAATCCCAACGAAGAAGTCTACGAAGGATTCTCGTTTTTTTATGTGCCGTCGTGTCCGTCCCGTTACTTTATTAACAAACAATCAATGTGCTCTGGGATGACGGATTATCGGTGATAAAAGGGTAAAAATATGAATATGTATATTGTCACTTTCATCATCAACGTCAAGTTCATGAATGTAATTCGGATGAGAAAATCAAATATAATGAGTTTTTATGCTCATCGATCAAACCTTCCTTTTTGACAGGACACGTTTTCTCATATCGCCCTCGGTGTACGCATGTACATTTCGGGGGGTTTTTCAGAAGACTTCTTTGAATATGATTTGAATGGATAATAAATGAAAATGATACATGGATTGTGGATACATACAAACATTATCTACACAGAAGATTTGAGAGTTCATGAAGCAGATTATTGTCCACCTGTTTGTAAATCAAGGATGACAGCCCTCGTTCTTGGGCAGTGACAACACAAGCTATTACCGCAGTAGTGGTAACGAGAGCCGGCATTCAGCACTATTCAGCAGTCAAACAACGAAATGTCATTCATATTCACATTTCACATACTAGCATATCTATATATGATCCTGGATAATAATTCTGCATAATAAATGCCATAGCCCCTTGAAATGAACTGACATTTCAAAATCTTTGTGAGATTTTATTGCTGTATAGATTAACGTGTATAAAACATGTAACAGTTGTATTATTTCTTGGAATTGTTGGAATTATAAAATTGTATTATAACAGTTTCACAACCATAAGTTAGTGATTCACAGTTAGATATAGTTTAAATAACAGTTTAAAAAAATCTGTATATTAAAACTTGAAAAATTTTAATTATGAGTTGGAGATCCATTTTCAACATTTCAGCAAACGTTACCACTTTTCATTGTAGGTAAACTCCAAACTGGCAGTTGTATAGTGTGCTTGCATACCTAATCTGTACCTATGCTCATGCAACCAGGTATAACACACTTCACTTTTTATATAAAAGTTAAGAGAGAGAAGTAGGCTTTAAAATTTAATGGTAAAAAAATAAAAGTTAAAGGCGGCTCTTCTCTTTTCTCTTTGTGTGGTCCCAAATATAAAGAATCCAAAGTGGTCATTTGGCACAGATTTCATGACCATTTAGACTTAAAAGCGTAAGACGACTTAAGAAAAGAGAACGTAAAAGAAATGCTTTCAACCTTACAACACACGGACAGATCCCCAGTGACTTTGGCTCACAAACAGTCAGATTTTTTTATATTTTTTTTTGCTCTGCCAAATGCATCTTGATCAAACCCATCTGCTTCAACTTTGAGCTATATTTGTACTAAAATGAAACTTACAAATTTAATGTTTGTTCATGAAATAGAAGAGGATTGGACGAGATGACTAAGTTTACCGGACGCTTGTATGTATGTCCGGTTGAAAGAGTTGTTTTACTTTACTATATGGCTCAATGACTTGTCATGTCTTTTCAAAAGGATTCATCCTCATTCCTTCTACAATGAGAAGAGGAAGCCAACATTTTCCACTTGGATTGGATTCTTTACAAGCAATATCAAAAAAGGAGTTAAAAAAAGAGCAGCATTGAGCATTCATATAAAATGCGAGTTAGCGGACATTCTATGCGATATGGCTACAAATATTCTTTCTCACATAGACAGAACTTTTACGTACATATTATTACTGTCATGCAATGGAAACCCAACTTTAACTTCTCCATTATTTGATCCCTTTTCTATTTTTTCAGACGTTTTAAATGGCGTAAGCGTAAACTTTCATCACAAATAAAATGTGTTTACTGCTAACTCAAATAGTGACTCCATAGAACTGCTTAGCCACTTGAAACAAACATCTCGTAGAAAAAAGAGATATTTTCTTGGAAATAACCCCTATACACACTTATTCCAATGTCCAAATCTTTTTGCCATCAAGTTTATATGTGAAGAAACAGTAGTTTTCCTTGGATTTAATACACTCGAATTATAACGATTGCTTGCTCTTTTTTTAAAATTATACTTACTTTGCTAGTTGCACCATTCAGCTTTTTATTGTACGGTAAGATTTTGTAAAATGTATACATGCAATGTTTATGTGTACTTTTGTATAGTATATGTATATTATTTTTATTTCCTAGTCGGACTAGCCGCATTCGAGGTATGTATGAATAATCTACAAGATGACTATACAATAATTATTATTGTTAAGACAGGAAATTCGCTTAAAATATCTCCACAAAATATGAAAATCATAAATAATAATAATTCTACAAATCTATGTCGATCCTTATAATAAACTTAGTTTTAATTTTTACTATAGACGCAAATTTTTTCAAACTACCTTCCACTGCACTGCATAGTAAAAACACGGCAAAAAAATTATGGTACATTAACACAATATACATTGGCAGGCTCTCGTTGTTTTACATGGATTCATCAACATCCGATTTGTCCAAAGCCTGAACCAAAATATTGTCGTGCGTATAATAAACCCATAATAAACTTGGTTTAGTAATAGTACACAAATGAATATTACGCAGTATCATGAAAATAGATATATAGATCGATCAACATATTATGCGTACATTAAGTCTGTATGTCGTCATCGAAGGGTATCTATTCTTTGGAAACAAATCCATTAGTACCAAAAACATGTCCTTTTACACAGCAGATGCAGTAATAACTTATCAATGTGATAAGGAGGCTTCACACACTCCACTATAACTAAATAAAATATTTAAGTAAGTATACATCTGCTAATATACATGAGCTCGCATGGGGAACATAAATTGATTTCCAAAAGTCGTCTACATTAAAAGCTATACATACGATTTACGGCTTTTATTTGCCTGTATATGTATGTGTGTATGTATACGGGGGAAAGGGAGCAGGATGTGTAGGTAGTAGTTACGTTGTAGTTGGCACATGATATTCCCCAGTGATACAAAGAATTATGTTCGATTCGGCACTCCATAATAATATATAAATTAATAGGATAGTTGGGAACAAAGGCCCAAATCTCCCGCAGGTTCATGTTCAATTCACTTCAAATCCAAAGGGATCTAGCTCCATTAATTCCAATTCATCCAATTTCTCTACAATACTACTCTCCACAGATATGCACATATATATTTGGGCTGGGCTGAGTTTGATGTATTTTCCTGGAACCATACGAAGTCTAAAGTACCAAGATCGGGATACAAATCTAGGGGGCTCCATCCTTTTGCTGCACCGGGTAATAAATATACACAATCCACATATTACATGAACAGGGAAACTATATTGCATTTTACGTTATTTTACTTCAACAGCCGTGCCAATTTACATACTTTATTTGTGAGTTCCAGGAAAAAGACATAATAAATGACTGAAACAATCATCGAGCTTCAGGAAAAATTATGAACTGAACAAGTGAATATTATATGATTATGAACGATACGAACCAATTCGTTGAGCTCTATATCTTATACTTGTAGACCGGACGCAGAATTAGGTTGAAGGTACTTACATCTCTGTGATGTTTGCTACACTTTGTAAAAAAAAAACATTTGAAGGTGCCAAATTATCAAATCAATATTTTCCAGCAGTAAGGTACTCAATAGTGAAAGCACAATGATTTCTTTTATATTTAATTATTATTCTTTCTTTTTTATTTTTAAAATCATATATTTGTTGACGATTCAAAGTAATACATGATATATTACATTTACATTATACATACATATTAACAGAACCACAAATTGAGTACATGAAATATTTAGTATCCTTCCACACGTATATTATGTAATTGAAAATATATATAGGCATGTGTTAAGTGATATTACACAATTTTATAATACATACACGAAGGTCAGTGTATGGTAAATACACGTGTGAATATTACAGTAGGAGTGGAATGTGTATATTGAGTTTTACGGTGAAAGTCAGACGAAGGAGCGACGATGATGATACAAAAATTGTATATATTCATAATATTGTATTATACATTTCAATACGAGCTAAAAGTTTCTAGCCTAATAATCTCATTTTTCTTGGTTAGAGGATTGTGGTGACGCTTGCGGTGGTTCCATTTTAGCAACCAACTCTTCCTCCTTCCGTTCTGCGGTTTGACGTACACTTTCCAACTTTTCAGCCCGTTGTCTCAACTTTTCGCTGCGCTCATGAACCGTGTTCATGTCCTGTCTTAACTTTGTCAACCTATCCAAGCCCATTTTCATCTCACTCATTACCTTCGTCAATTCTTCCATTTCGGGACTGGCTTCCAGCTCCTTGTTATGTGTCTCAACTTTCCCCAACAACTCCTCCTGCTTTCCAGTCAACTGATTAATTTCAGAGGAGACATGGGTGAGTTCCATTTTAAAGTGTTTAAGTAGTCCGTTCACGGCTGCTTCTGGAAAGCATCCTTCACCAACTACAACTGGAAGTTTAATTTCAGATTCTTGTGTAAAATCTGCGGTGACAGGCTTTTCTGTCTGCTCATCTTTGTCATCGTCCGGGTCGGAAAGTGGTTCCAACATTTTTTCTCCAAATTAAAGTGTCAACCTAGAAAACGAAAAAATAAAACGCCCGCACATCAGTTTATAAGTACAAACCCATTAGTACATATTATTTTTATTAGCTTTTCCTACAAAGACGTTCTTTCTCTTCACAATTAATTTAATTTAAAGAACTCTGACACTCTTATTATGATGATACACTAGTCGCTATATATTATACCGTTTCTATTTTGAGTTACGGAAATGTATTTACATAAATGCTCAGAATAAACATTGCTACTCGTGCGAATTGCAGTCGGAAAAGTGCACTACACACAAGACCATATTCAATTTCATATTATAAATGCTAGATGCTTAAATGAACGTAGTTTAGCACTTGATATTATTTATGCATGTATGCATTGCCGAAAAGTGAAAACACGCCTTTCCTTTTCGGACATGTTCCTGTTTTTTTAGTATGGCAGTCGGAAGGAAATGTGCTGCATCTATTTATACCCACGGGAAACAAAGTAAGGGGGTAAGTCGTAACAAGATATGGAAATGACTTGATGTGATGCATTTTCCATCCTTTTTCTCAACCCGGCCGCCTCCTTTTTTCTCGCCATGATGAGCATGTCTGTCCGACTTTTAACTGTTTTTAGCTAGCTTACTTTTACGTTATACAATACTGCACATTAAACCTAGATGCCGATCCGTTTCATCTAACGCTTACCCTATCATCATGAAATCATCACATTCTCAGCTCGATTTTTACCAGACTTTCAGAATGTTGGCTAGTAAAAAAAGAAACGGGGAGGAAAGAAACTAACTGAACATTCATAAAATATCTTGCCGGATCACCTCCTATATATACATGCTCATAGTTTTTGTTGCTTGCGTCAAAATAGGGAAAGAAGGGATTCCTTAAGTGCTTCTATGATATAATCAGAAGCAGCGAGCTCTCATCATCAACATCAGACGGAAATTCCATTGGGACAGCTCCACTTATTGAAAAGCGTTTGGGGCAATTTTCCCCAGTGCTCTTGGGATTTCTTGGGTTGTTCACGTAACAAGGTTAGCTGAGGCCAGCAATTCAGTATTTTACTATTGACGTGTGCATAGCAAAACGAATGACACAGGCACAACATGGTATATTGTGAATATATATATTTAATACTTTTTCTGTTCGAGTCTATGACGTATCAGATCAGCAAATCCTAGATCCATCCATGGCTTACACATCTCCAAGGATTAGCAAAGGACTATCTCGAAAAGTAAAACAACATCAACCCACATTCGCAGCTTCATTTCATTATGACAAGGGCGTGTGGAAATAAAATAAATGTTCCAGTCAGCATAAACTTGCGAATCTTTCATACAAGTTTTCCGGAATTTATTGACACGAGTGATTTCTTCTTCTTCTTCTTTCATCATTTCCAGCCTGTCAGAAGAATTAGGAAGCATGTCCTTATCTACATTCACATGGCCATACACATCGTTTCTTGGATTGAAGACGAAGAAATACACATGAATAATGTATAATACAACTTTTTATAGCAGATGAGGAAACTTGTCGTTCCCCTTCATCATCAGGAGGACACCGTAGGCCAAGCTAAGTCAAAATACACAGATAGAGAATAGAGACAGATTTAATAAGACCCTGTCTCCCGTCTCGTACAACATGAATGTAATCAAAATTTCATGTGGAAAATGATAATTGAATCAAAGTCGTCAATAATGGAACAAGCCTGCAGGCAAATACTTCATGTGAATGCATATATGTAGTTATGTATTTATCGTTGTAATGAAAGCAGAAAATAAATGCTCTGTGAAAGTTTTAGAAAATCATGAAAATGGAATCATCCTAGCGAGAAACCGAAATATTAACTTTGTGGTCATAATATAATCTATCTACAACCTATGTATGTAGTACATATACTATATCGTTTGTTTACAGCAAAAAGCACAACCACTAACCACGAATACCACGATAATATGCAAAAAAAAATCATATATGTGGGTGTATCACTACTACTACAAATACAAACGCAATTATGTAGGTATCTTAGTTTAGGTATTTATACTTAGGAAAAAATTGTACAGGGTCAAGCTTTACGGACTTTTCACTACACAAATGCACATGCTACCATTGAGTATGTTGTGAGTGGATGCCTACGAATGATGAAACGATTGACTTGGACAATTCGCCTCGTTTCCATACACAAACGTCACAAGCTGTCAGGCGGTCGAGTAGACAAATCCACTTCCAGAATTAAAATAAAATACATAATTCCAACATTGTACGCTCACCGTCCATTTATACTTTCATTGAACTCATCCGTTCAACTTTTGTCCGGGATCTTATCCCAAAAGTACACTCATGGAACAAATAAATTTTATTATCTTGAAGGGTCAATGCAGCAAGTCGAAAAGATGTCACACACGTTTTGGTGCAGACAAAAACAATATCAAGTTCAAGGATGGTTATAAATAAATATCCTCAGAATGTGCCCAGCATAGGAATGATGGTAAACAAACAGGGGAAAGATTCGGCACTTGCTGGTCATTTCTCTTTTCTCCTTCTTGACAATTGGCAAGTGAGTGAGTAGTTCATTTTGTTTAGACCACGGTTCAGTGACCACACGCCACTCCACCACCATTGCCAACACCATTACACGATTTGAAATGAAACAACGGGAAAAGAACAGAGAATACAACGTAAAAGAGCAATGTTTACAGGAAAGCAAAAGGGCATGAACGTGGAAAATTCCCAAGTCATCAGCTAACTAGATTATAAACAATTCCTATTCCTTGAAGCACTGGAGGGGTGAATTTCATTTGATAAAACATCAGAGGTTTGCCTCCAAAATCATTGCATCGCATGAATTCCCGGTGTATTCTCTTTTAATATAAATAAGCACTGTTATCCAATGTCCATGGCATGACTCATCCAAAACATCACCCAAGTATGTAAAGAGTCAGTGATATCAATGGTAGAGGTAGACATGGTGTGTATGTGCTTTAAGTAATTGGGAAGGTGTGCCAGTTGACAAATAGACTAAAGAACGTAAGACTAAGTTTTGAACTTTGAAGTACCTGGAATTGTTTGTTTTTATAATGTTTTTAAACGCAATGAAAACTAGGGTAACTCTGCAGCATAGTTATCTACATCCATATTGTCAATTGACACCTTTATAAAATACACTTACTATTCTTACGCAATTTTCCACCACCGAAATATTGCACTCACGGTTGATGTCATTTTGAAAAAGACAATTGTTCCCAGACGTGCAATTCACATGAACCCATAAATGCCTTCACCATAGTATGCGTTTTGCTTACACTTCTAGAGTAATGCTCGAAATGAACAACGTGGACGTGAAACGGGAAGAGACGCAAAACCCAATGATGCCTTAAAGATTAAGTATTCAAAGATGTAACTAATTCCACATTAGGCATGTGTGAAGTGCGATATGTGTGCGTATGTTTGGTATAGGTATTTCATATAGCAAACGTGTACATTTCCAGATGTGAGTATAGGCAACTGGATTTTTCCACTTTTCCCAACCAATAATAATGTTACTGGATTTTGCTTCTTCTTTTATAAGGTTAAAAGTTGTCTGCTGCTTTGCTTATATGTATTATGTACTTATCACGGACCACATAGAATTATTGTGCAAGAGAGGCACGACATGCAGGTGTACGTGGTAGTGAAAACTCCTAAGAGAGCTACTGCTAGAAAATAGCAAAATGATGGATATCTGCTAGACACCTTTAAATTCTGATGCTCATCTCGTTAAAATTCCAAATATTCACAGCTGAAAACCCAAAAAAGAAAGTTTTGAAAAAGCATGTACATATGTATGCATATGGCAGGGCAGTTTGTAAGATTACAAAGAGGATGTGTACACATGTGTGCTGTGTAAAATTACATATTTTCGATAGAATTTTCGCTCTCATCTCTTTGCTATTGAGATTACTATATTGCACCACATACATTCGGTCAAAATCTGCAGTCATTTCACGTTCTCACAGGAGTGCTCAGCTCAACACTTCAAATTTGACTGTTGTGGTACTTTTTTGGTAACTGCTTGGGGATACCAGGAAGTAATATTAGCATTGTTCAGTAATAAGAAGTGGCCAACTTGGGTTTTATGCCAATTTCAGTAAATGTAAAAAATATTGTAGCAAAAAGCTATAGTGCGAGACAAATATGCGAATAAAAGGTACTTCAACAAATGTATAGACACCTAACACACAACTACATACCATGAAGTATTTTGACTAAACAACCACTTTTGTCCAAAAATACATAAACTCCCTTGACACAAATATTCTATGCTTTCACCGGCGCCGTTTGTCTTTCTGGCTTTTGGGTTACTTTGTTAACTTTAAAAAACCAAAGCTCCAAATAAAACATCAGTTGGCAGAATAAAACATAAATTTTATCTAGCATTCCCCTTTGTAAATGACAATCTGCCATACTATCACGAGATATCACGACCAATGCATTCCCGTTGTACATTATTGTTATATTATCTGTTAATACATATTGTTCGTTCATACGATCAACATGCACAGGAAATACATGCCCTCGCCTATTGTGCCATTATAATCGGATACATTTTGAAAAATTTCTAATTGAACATATCATCAGCAGGTTTTCACTGACTTAACATCCCAAAATCCCAAATGGCTCTGTCATAGATTATTGTGAAAGTGACGCCATCTAGCACTGTGCCACGCTATAAATCACGTTGAATTTTTTTACCAACTAAAAGCTTTGTGCTTACAAAAGAGTTTTCTACATGTCTAATTTCCCATATGATTTCCCACATTTTAATATCGCAATCTAATAATGAGATGCATATTATTTGTCCTAAACCTGATAAAGACTAGAATAAAATATCTAAAAAAATATCATGATACATATTACATTTCTATTCAAGTCATAATAGTGTCCAGAGGTAATTAAAACTGCATACTGCATGCTTAACTTTCTTATATGAAACATATGCATGGAGATCCTGATTTCCAGATGAATATGACATTATATATCACAGAAATATGGTTTGTATGTCATTCATGAGTCATATATGAAGCGCAATGGTTCGGACTTGATATACCACAAGTACATCCTACATACTTCTAGACGTAACTTCATTTCCAAACAAACGAAGAATGAATTGAAAAGTTTCAAATGCTGTAAGTATTGCGTTCAAATTACAAATCGTCTGTTGGTGCATATTTTTCCCCACGCTGGAATTTGTGAAATCTGCTTGATACTTACTTTTACAATTACCGTCTCATAATGCACGTGTCATGAATAAGTCACGAAACATGAATTCATCGGAAAGGACAACTTTTTTGTGAAATATGTAGGTATATAAAAAAACAAGGGAAGCACTTACGACAAATTAAAATACATACCTCTGGACATTTACTATACCACATCCACTACTGCCTATCAACAAAGTTTTATGCGTAGTGCACAACACAATGCTAATTGTAAGTTGTAAGTACTTTTGAGAAATGTACATAATTTTTATATTATATTACTTTTGCAGGTTGAGACTTCTGGTAAATTCATTTTAAATTCAAGCACATTTTATTACCTCAATCGACACTTCTTCCTTCTCGTACTCTTTATGCCAAGCATGTTAAGTCATGCAAAAGTACAAACAACACACACACACAGTGTACACGACTTTCTCCTCTCCAGCTACTATTTTATTCTCTTCACTTTTCCCTGCTGCTTTCTACTATCAGCCACTTGCTCTTTCTCATCAGCATAAAACATGGTTAGTTAACATAATTTATAAGTTGAAGAAATTAGAAAACTTGTACCGAGAAGCATGCTAATTTTCGCAAAAGGAAGCAAACAAGGAATAGTAATTGACTTGGTTCTTGCTGTGGAAAATGCAGATGTGGTAAAGTGGTAATATGGTTTTGAAAAATAAGATAAAAGGGCAAGGAGAGAGGTTTTTTTTTGTTCCACTAGTATGCTAATTCTAATCATCATAAATATTCCGCAGACAGTCTATTATGTTATGACCATAGTTTCGTTTCATTATGTGCGCCATGATTCACACAAGTTCCAGCAATATCTTTTATTCTCACCAATATGGTGGCCTTCCCTTCTATAATGTAGAGCAGATCGTAGATGGGGGAACATGATACATTCGGATATCCTTCACCCCTTATAGAATCGTGACATACTACTGGAACTTTGTCATTTTTTTAAAATAATTAAACTCATACATTTAGGGGAAAAAATATAGTTACTTGTAAATATTGTATTAACAAAATGATACCTCTCCAGAATAAATTAACTGCATCTTTAACTTAACGTGATCTTTTGCGTCAAAGAGTTCCTTGAGCTTACCATTTAAATCACACAACGAGAAAGAAAAGGGGTGTACATATTTTCTGGTGTTTGTATTTTTTTCCGAACAAGAGGCATTTAACCTTGAGATAGACGGAGAATTTGAAGTCATGTGAGTGGGAATTTCTGCAATCTTGAATACAAACCACCGGACACCAATCTATTAATTTCTTTCTTATGTATAAAAAAGTAAGAGTACCGTGTAATTATAATCATAGAAATATTGAAAATAAAAATTGACCCCAACCGATTTATAACCTAAAAATTGTATTATATCAAGTCAAGTCTATGTTTAATTGCTGCAAGCTTTGTTTAATTGTCCAGTTTAATCAATCGCATTAATGAATAACTTTGTTTTACCTACCGTGTAAATTCTATTTTTATGAGGGACAAACCATTTTCATATGGGTTCTATTGTATCTAATACATCTGCTGATGTATTAAGTCTAAAAATGGTTTATCTCGAACGAATTTTTGATTTCATCTCAGATTTTACCTACTACTACTATTCTTGCCACATGAATGAAAGCGCGAGTGTCGCGATATGTATACGTACACATTCAACTTTATTAACATAATATTTAGACATGACAAGTCAAGAATGATAACACGAGAGAGTGAAAAATATCGTGACACGAGTCCTCTCTATAGAATAGAGAGAGAAATAAAAAATTTGAAGAGAAACTTTGGGTCACATGTCACATTGACTTTTCTATTTTCTAAAAGCAACAGCATAAAGGGTTGTGCCGAATTAAAGTACTTAGGAAAGGAAACTTACTTTTGAACTGGTCCGGAATGTAATTATTGATTATTCACGATTCTCCACAGTGCTACATAACATGAGCAATAGTATCACTCAACAACACATAAATACTTGCTTACTGATTATGCCACATACATTAACTGTGTTTTCACTTAAACGTGTCAATGTAAAAAGTGGAATTTAAATGCATGATTGATACTGGAGAAAGAGAAAATCTCAAACCAGACTAGCTAAATCAGATGATGTTCGTTTTCATCGCGGGGCATGAGGTAAATTTTTCAGCCTGTTGTGAGAAAGAAAATGCTTTGGTTGCTCATGCTCTGAATGCTCTCTTCATTTCAGCATGCACATGCACACCCCACTTGATATAATCTTGTCTTTTTCTATCGAAGAAATCAGTGGCAAAATTCATAGTTTTCTTTTTACTCTGAAAATAAAAAATCTCCGGCACGAATTTTTTTTTGAATGCATAAATTAAATCCATTATAATGTAATTGCCTGCGGACACCTTAACTATAAAGTAGTGCCCTGGTCATTGGTTTCCAAAATGCATTTCAGGGTCCTTCATTGCACTCAGAAAAGGTTACATCATTCATTCACGTCGTTATCTATCACAAGGAAATAATATTGCACGATGAACATATTAGAGGGTGCATTCATAATTATGTTTGTCGTACAAGATGTAACGGTGTAAAGATAGGTTCATGTTATTCCAAGATAGTATCGTAAATCATGAATTGTGATTTTTTACTCAACCTTTATTACCCCAGTTCATTCCCAAAATACAAGCTACATATAAACTAAAAGTAAAAACCGGTATATAAAGTTGTAATACCGTGAAAATCATGATGATACATTTTTATGTTATGTATGTATGTGTATAATATAAGGCGATACCGAAATATATATTAACTTTGTTTTATAAGAGTTTCATTCATTTTGCACCTTCATCATTTTTATAGTATTTTCACACTGTACTGCTTTACAGTATGTAATTTTACAGCAAAAAATAGATTTACAAATGCATATTTATATGTAAGGTAGTAAAACAATTTTACAAGAGTAGGGATTTTGGATGGAAATATTACTTTCCTCCCCATCCCCAAAGTCCCTTCACAAATCCAGTTAAGCCACTTCCAGCAGCAGTTGGGGATGATTTTTTGCCGGAAACGCCAGCTTGTTCCTGAACCTCCTCCTTAGGATACTGGATATGATTAAGGGCCAAATCAAAAAACAATGGCTTGCAAGGAACCGGTCTATAAGAGAGGAAAAAATTAATGCGTTCATTTCATTATTTTAAAATGTTCAAAGAAATATAATCCATGAAGATATAAGTGATAAAACGTACTTGTAATCTGGAGGGAATCGAGCTACATTTGGCTCTCCAGACACTAGACTTTCATCTAACACGAAATCATCTAAGCGATCAATAAGTGGTTCCTCTGGACGTGTTAATTTCAAAACGGCCTCCTGCTTCTCCTTCTCCTCCGGATTCATCTTTCCCAGAATTGCTTGAGCATGGCTCTCTAAGGCAGCAGATTCCGTGTATGCGAGCGTTTTCTTAATTAAATCATGGCAAGACGAGTCAGCAGGTAATCCTGTACGAAAATTTAATTTAACATGTGATTCATTAACAGTTAGGCCAAAAAAGGATATCAATTATTTGTTTATGAAAGTTTTCAAACCTTTCTGTCCCCGTCTAAAATGATCTTTTGTTTTCTCATACAAAGCCAAAGATTCTGCCCATTTCTTAGCTGTTTTTAGTGCATCAGCCAAGTAACGACACCGAACACCCCTGAACACAGAAATTTGGTCGTCAACCTCTTGTTGGAAATCCTCGTCCACATCTAACAGCTGGATAGCTTTCATTTCGCCAAGATTGTGTAAAATAATCTCCAAGAGTCGGACGCAGTCCTTTGGCTGATTCTTTTCTTGCATCATTAACTCGGTTCTTGAGTTTGTTAATTTTAATCTTAGGTACAACAAATAGCTTAATAGCCATGATGGTTTAGATTTTCCAGATAGCTAAAATGAATTTAAGGAGTAAGTATGTAGAAGACATTTTTTTTAATTTTCCAAGAGTAAAAGTATTTCCAAAGTACCTGTTCACTTTTAACCGTGTCACGAACGGTTTGGATAACATCTCGCAAATCTACCAAAAGTTCTTCATACATTTCCACCTTTTTATCTTGTTTCTTCTCAAACTCGTCTATCCTAACCAATAAGGCTGCAATTTTTTCAGTTGGCACAGTTATCTTATTGTTTCGGAACGCTATCTCTGACATTTTTGGCCGCTGTGCTATCATGTCTTGGATAGCAGCCGATTGGAACTCTGATGAGAGCTCAGAAATTTTGAGTTCTGGAAACAAATTTGATAATAACTACTACTAAAACAAATTTTTGCAATGCAATGTTTCAATTAAAGGCAATGTAAAAGTACCAGCTCCAGTTTTGTAAGCACAAAAACGCATAGCGGGAAGAATCTCAGATGTCTTTTCCGTATATACAGTTGACTCAGGGTGATCCCCCAAAGCCTTGGCGATTTGTGTGTAAATGGATCTGTGCAAGAATTTTAACAAATCTTCAATGAATCAACTATCACTAATTTATCGCAACATTTAAAAGAGCATAAAGATGTGAGTAACTAACTGAGTTTTCTTGTATAAACTCATCGCTTCTTCCCATTGTTCCATTTCAAAGTAAAAACTTGCCCGTATATAGGCAGTGTAAGCTTCAATTTCCAGCTTTGTACGAGCGTCAACCCTCGTGCTCTCTTGAGCAATCACCATCAAATTCTCAGTGTATTTGAGCGCCTTCCGCAGACGATTAGTCATATGGAATCTTTTACGGGGTTCCGTATTAGCCTCTTGTTTTAATTCCATTGCACATGCCCAAGCTCTACAAAAAAATTAGCATACAGTAAACTTGTGGTTCGTTCGTCTACTACATATTAGTACATATATATAAATTGCTTGTTCATCCAAAATAAATGTGTGTTAACCTTTCCACAACTGTTAATGGAATCTCCAAAAACCGACTGTCTGCCTTTTCCGAGTCGATTTCAACTACGGAGATATCCTTTCTCTTAAAATGTCGTCTATCACCCTGTGGCAGACGCAGAGTTTCTCGTAAACGACGGAGACGTCTGGAACAGTACCCATGATATCTTTGATAATCTCCATGCCTGAGACCGTGTTGCTGTTGCCTCTCTTTCAATACAGGCAAAACTACAAATAAACCACATCAACGTGTCCTTAGTCCTTGCATCAATTTTATTGAAACAACACGGAACAAAATCGTAGGCAAAACACATTTTAAAAACATTGAACGTAACAAAAATAACACGCTTACCTTTTAAAGAAATTAAGGGTAACGCTGCCTTTTCCAGCCCGTCAGCTTTAACGCTAGAATTCTTCGTAGTATCAGACTCGGTCCCTGGTCCCACCATTTTCAAAATCTAATTACTAATCTACACAATTTCTAAATCACTGAATTACTGCAAAAACTAAGTCCGACCGTACACTAAAGGTCCGGAGTAGAATGCGATTTTTAATAAATTATGCAACCCTATTAATTTTAAATGAACTACATATGCCCGTTCAGTTCAATAATATTCAACATCACATCAGATGCCGTCAATTATTTCCAAAACAGCTGCTTCTATTATCTCTCGCTCGACCCGACAGTAAATATTACCACTTTTTAACTTCAAAAATGCTTTGGACCAATTATGCCTGCATAGTTCCGATAATAAATCATGGAATGTGAATTCAAACTAATAATAATAATTGCAATTTCACAGTGGATATTAGTAACAATATGCTAAAGCTAACAATTGGAAAGGATTGTTCCCTTTCTCTACATATAATATTTTACCTTTGACAAGTGCACAAGATTACATTGAATTTCGCTGAACATATGCCACATTCATGCATTCGCTCGCTTGAATCAGGCAAAAGAGCTACAATGCTACATGCTCAACGTTAAAGGCAAGGCAAGAGAGTAGACTAGTCGCAAGGGTAGTATAATGCGTGTGTGCGTATGTAACAAGTAAATGCACAAATTGTATTTCTGTTTCCATTCGAATTGCTTTGTTGTATGTTTCATTGCATTGTTGTCTGCTTGGCGTTACTAAAATTAAGGATGCGTAGTACGCATAAGTTTGGATCATTTGAATGGAAAACAATTATTATGATTTACTACATAAAATTTGATTCATGAGAGGTACATCATGTTTTTTATTCCACACACCAAAAATGACTTTATGAAATACTTATGATTATCATTAGGCAAATGCAAACGGACTGTAAAATATAGCTTATTTAGTACACTACACATTAAATAAAGATGGTGGAATATGAACCTGTGAAAATATGCTTTGTGGAATAGGTCCCCTTTGAATGGCAGTAGTGCCAGGAATAATTTCAGACGCCTTCTGTTTCAGATCAAATCTTCCAATGTCTCCTCGCAGGCTCAGTATTGCCATTAGTTGTTCTTTCGTTAAATCGGGATAATGCTTGATAAAGCTGTGAAGTTCTAACGATAAAATATCCAAATCTTCAACTTTTACGAGTTCAGACACAGCATCAATTGCGTTGAATGGACAAGCTGATTGCTTTCCGGGTGTCGCACCAACTCTCTCGAACAGTCTACGTATTTGTGCAACCTCGTGTACAATTTTCTCGGAGGCTTCTTTTCGCTCGTCCTGGTTTTTAAATGACACTTTACGAGACATTACGGCCAGGAGATATTTTTTTGCGACCAGGTTTTTTCCTCGTGACATTACTAATTCGAAATTTTTCTGCTTTAAGTGAACATAGTCCTGAAATATATAAAACAAATGGTCATTATTATTATTATTAGTCAATATATCATCATGCATTTACAAACTTGATTCATAAAGCACTCAATACTTACCGAGAAGTAGTCCTCTAACGTAACGCAAATTGTGTCCACCGGAGTTCTGCTTTTTAACCAATTCCTTGTGACGAGTTCTTGGAAATGGGGTTCAAGATCTAAAAATGCTTCGTCCAGTAGGCATTCCCCGGCTCTTTCTTGAAGACTCTAACAATTCAAGACATTGTAAAATTCTCAAATGCCAACATGGGACAAGGTAACTACATTCTTTATTAACTACGCTTACCTCAAATGTTCTCAAAACATTTTCAAATCTATGAGCTGCTTCACTGTCCCCAACGGCTGACTTCCAATATTTGTCTTTCGTTTGATGAGCCAACTCCATGAAAGTCAGACAGTTATTTACAACAGCTATGATAAATTGTGTGAAATGTTGAACCTAGAAATGAAAATATACATATATTGTAACTCACAATTAGTAAAGCGAGTAGGACGTAGAAAACTGAACATAGGTAAATTGATTCAATTCAGATGAGGAATAACGTACTTTACTTCTGTCCTCAAAATACTTTGATTTGAATTCCTGGACTTGGTTTTCGTATGCCTGACCATAATCACGAATCATGTCCAAACTTAGCAATAACATCTCTTGAACTAGTTCCGTACTTTAAAAATTCAAAATCAAATTTATGGTCAAGTGTTTTGTTTTCTGAATAATGTATATCAATGTGTTGGACTTGGCATTGTACCTCACAGTTTGGGCAACAGACAAATTTTCATCGACCATCTTAAAAATGATAATGGGGGCTTCTGTGTGAAAATGACTGTCAGTATCTGAATGTGGGGACGTATCTTTCCACCATTCCTCTACTTCCTTGGATAACGTATTCATCCTCCAAGAGCGATAGTTTCCGTCGATGGTCTACAGTAAAATATGTAGTTATACATAATAAATAACTTATACTTTTGAGTTTTCAATTACTGCTATTATATTGTGCAGGTATTTATAATGTTTCATAACTAACCGCAAGATATTTCTGTTTTAAATTCTGTATGTGCGCATGTGACAACAAATTTTTTGGTATTTGCTCGGGTTGTAAGTCCAGATCCAAATTCTTTAGGAGTTCCGGACCGGGATATATATTTAAAACCCACGCGAGGAGTGAAATATATTCAAAACCTTCCAGTCCTGATATGCATTCGTCTAGCTATAATCCAAAATAAATTGCATTAGTGAAGAATCGTAGTTTTATTATTACTTTTATGAGCTTGGAATATCTCCTTCTTACCAATTTTGATAGGCAGTTATGATACATATTTACGTAACGTTGTAAAATATCGTATGGAGGTGGAAAGCAAGGCACACAAAGGGATTTCACAACTAATAAATCCTCCAATATAAGTTGCCGAACAACCTCTAGATATCTAACAAGCCACATTTTGTTTTCGCCTCTTGCTTCTAACTGACATGCTTCTAATCGTTCAGTTACTGATGATTCCAAAATATCAAATGCATGTTGTTTCCATTTTTTAGGACGGCCCGGAGGTTTAAATCCAGATATATCTGTCCGCTACGCAATTTAATTGCAGAGATACATACAGTTTAGTTAACATTGAAACGTCCGATTGCATATTGAAATAAATTTGTTAAATTAAACTAATATGCGTACCTGCATTGTATGCGCATCTGCTTTTTCCTCACGCTCAATTATTCTTAGAGTTGTTACTAGCACCGTAGGTTCTTTGCGAGCTACATTAATAGTACGTTTTAAATTCAAGGTAAGCTGTCGCTTTAAAGAACCTGACAATTTTTCCACATCTGAGAAGTAGTCTAATAACATTGTTTGCTCCGTGCGATTTCCCATTCTAAATAATTCGAATAATAATTCATCCCTCGAAGTTTCCAGCTCACTGAGCATAATATGGGCATGGAGCAAATTTCCTTCATCAATCAACGAATGTGCTTTGTCTAAATTTTTATTGATGTTAAATATATTGTTCATGTTGTCAGTTGCCATTACAAGCTGGGAGTGCAGAAAACTTTCGTCACGTATTTCATGAAGATCTTTGGCGAGTATAGGTACATCTTTCAGACATTTCTGAATTTCTGCGGAACTGCATTAGAAAAAGAAAGTTTCCCGAACGAATTTTACTATTACTTATTCATATGAATTGAAATTGAACCAATAGATGGACTATATACTTAAACTAATTTAATTACATACTGAATTCCCACGTCAGCAAGGTCCGCACGTGCTTGTTTTAAAAGTTCCAAGCCCGTTTGCACTCCATCTAACTGTGATTGCAACGCAGTTTTTAGCATAGCCTCCTTGGATGCCTTCTTTCTAGCTTCTCTTTTACGAAATTCTTCAACCTTTAACCGATAAAATTTACAATAATTACATTAAATTAACAAAGAGTTATGTTCCTCTCTTTCCGAACTCTCAACAAATGGGTTTGTTTGATTATCTCTTTTCCTCGCTACTTTAATACTTACTTTTTCAAGTTGATCTGGCCTTTGAATCAAGGCAGCAATCCTTTCCACTGCCTTGGCCCTTGCAGCTGCCTCTAAATTGCTAATACGACTCATTTCGTCAACAGCATACGCTGATGTAGGAAGATACCAGATTGAATTTCCTGTACATAAAATAATAAATATATCTTATTAAGTTGAAGGTCATAATGATCATCAATAGCGACGTACTAAAGTACTAACCAGGCTCCATTTTTATAATGAACATTGACTTTACTCGTCTAATTTTTTTCATTGTGAGGCACTTATTAAAACTTCAAGTATTACTAGCTGTGCATCAATGATCAAGTATGATTACGTTGATTGATATTAAATGCTCAAAGTCAGCACAAAGTTTGAGAATTCGTTAACAAATTATGACATTTTTTTAATTGTGAAAATTGCATGTGTCAGTTTCGGTTGTAAGTAGTAATGTGCGCTGACAACTCGAAATGATGTAGATGTAAACGAATACGAGGATTAACTCTAAATGTATGTACCCGTCGAGCATATTTCCGTAAATTTCTATGTACATTCTACATTTTTTCAAACCATGCATGACATTTTACGCCGCACCCTACCGACACACGCTGAATATCTAATCTAAATGACTCATAAAATACATTCTACTGTGATGCTTATATGATATATTAAAAATCATGCCGAGTATGGAATATTGTCGTGAATGTTTTATACTGCAACTCTGCAATTCGATGTAGCTACTATAAGCATGTAGTAAAAATATAAACGACTAAACTGAAGGTAAACCGTGGACCGTGAACAACTTCCGGTCAGACAATCAAGCATCTACCAACCCCTAAGTACCGAATCTAAGCTATTCGATGCAATATGATCTACAACATGACGTATAGACATAGATCTCTGTACTTCGTAGATATTGAACTTGGTTTGCATGTTGAATAGTTCAGAAATTTTCTTATATTTATTTAAATTTTACACCTTTACTTTTACTTACCTGAAATCCTGAGACTTCAGTTAAATTCCACACGAGCTGTCAGCTGGATATCAAGTATTATTCGGCAACTTCCTTGCTACAGTCCTGATTTTGACATGAGCTACATCTTCAGCAGGTGCCTGATAGATGAACCAAATTCACAGACATACGCGATTAAATTTCTGCTTGTTTATTACAAATAATTTTAGACTTATAAATTCATAAATGTATGAGAATTCCCTATACTCCCTCATCATATTATGACAATGACTATTTATGTTTACTTACACAGCGGAGAATGCAGCTAACTCCCACATCAATGCCATCACAGCTGTATGACTGACTACTTCATAATTTAACTTGCTAACTCCCATCGTATCAGTTGCATTGTACTCAATTTATTCAAAGCACATGCATTTAGAACGCTTTCAGGTGTGTATATTTACCCCAGTTTTATATGCTGCAAATGTGCGATTTTCATCTATACATTTTTCATACAGTATCGCAAGCATGTGTGTGAGTGTGTGTGTGTACTGTGTACTGTAATAATAATATCCATGTGTCTGCTGAGCTTTCTCATAGTTGTATTGTATGTAACTTGGTCCGTTTTGAACTTGTTGACAGTGATTAATTATTGTTTCCATTAAAATATTTTTTATATGAAAGATTAAAAAGGACACTGTAAAATGGCATCAATATCACCGCCGTTTATTTTGTGCCCCCTTCCTGATCGTAAATCATTGCTTGGTATCCGACCGGATCGTGCTCCAAACAAGGCGATTATTACACTTGGTCGAAATATCGCTATTCGATATCATGTTAGTAAAATTTAAGGTTTACTATAATTATTATTGCATACCTAATCCATGTTACTTGATCAGGTCAGTTTTATAATGCATGTTTACATGTTCATTACTAGGTTCTCGAACAAAAGCAAGAATGTAACTGGACCACCAGTAGATATTGGTTTACCTCACCCGTTACATTCTGTTACGACTATGGAAAATATGGGGCAGTTGTTAACTCTAACATTATAGCATTGTGGGATGAAGATGACTCATCTCTTGCCAACATGAATAAGCTAAAGGTGATTTACTTATCTCCAATATCAAACATCTGTTAGTAGTATAAGTAATATGTCCATGTCCGTCTCTGTCAGTTTGAAATTAATCGCCAACTCTCAATAATATTCCAGTTGCCAGAAAACATTTTCGGTCTCCATACATCTCAAGATGGCCGCACTGTGGTAATTATGAAGAATGGACAAGTCGCCTATTTGAGTGATATTTCTGAAGATAAAACTCGGGTTAAAACCGGTGTTCTAGATACAGAAGAAACCATACTTAATTTTGTCGTTGATGAGAAAAATTCCCATTGCTATTTAGTTTCGAGAAAAACGGTAAAATGCTTAACTGAATGCTGGAATTTATGTATATATATTAGAACAGAACATGATTATTGTTGTTGATTATATACTTTTTTCATTATTAGGACGAAAAATCATTGACAGTGTCAATCACTGGAATAGATAAAGATGATAATCTTCTGAAAAGATGCACAATCCCGTTAGGTAAACATAATGACATAATGGGATTGTGCATTTCAACGGTGGACTCGGAAATCGTTCTAGCTTTTCTTGGTAACGTGAACGTTTAATAGATATCTAGCTCTTATTGGAGGTCTTATCTGATTAACTTATATTAGTTATTTGAAATTATTAAATTTCAGGCTCCGATGGATTCATTTACAAACGAAAGCTGTCAAAGGAAATGGAGGACTCAGATTGCCTAAAACTCGCCAATTTGAGTAAAGCTCTGAGTAAAAAGAATCCCGTGGTTATGTGCCCATTGCCAGACAACTCTTTTATTGCAATGTACGGCTCTGACCCATCGGAAGAAGGCGCCGTGGTTGTAATATATGACACTCACTACGACCTAGTCGTGTCAAAACAATGTTTAAAGCTGTATAGCATACCTCCTTTGATGGAAAGAATTGGACAGTCCTTGTTCGTACCTCTTGGACTTCATATTTTAGTGTTGACTTGTAGAATAACTAAATCATTGCTATCATTAGTTGTTGGAAAGCACCAAGCTAGGTTAGATGAAGAGGTTTTCGAAGGCAGAAGCCCATGGTCTTCGAAAGGATGGGACACTACCGACTCAAGGGTTTTAGAGGAATACTCAAAGGAAACCCACCCTGGTGTTGTATCCAATTTTGATGAAATCAAGAAAACTTACCCAGAGATTTGGGAAACGATCCAGCAAGTACAAATTTTTGAATCGGAAGGACAACCTGAATCAGTGTAAGATTTTGTCATATGATTATTTATTATAGTAAAATTAAAGTATGAGTTTATCGTCTTTACTTTGGATTGCAGAATTTGTAATCACGTAATACCTGTTGCCCTCGAGAAAAGCAATGGAGCGGCTCTGGACTGGATTCTAGACACTTTCATGGACATACCAGAAGTCCATTTAGTTAGTATGGTAGTTTTTTCTTTGAAGGGAATTTCAAACTCTAAGGGTGTTCGAAAAAGTGACCGACTGAACAAACTTCTCTTACGGAAATTCGACAAGAACCTGTTGACATCTAGTTTAAGGCATGTGCCGTATGATGACGTAAAGAAACTTATCAGCTATATCAATAATTTAATTAAAAATCAATGGCAGTTCGATTTGGATCACGAAGGTGAATACCCAATGAAGTCTTGGCTGAAATGGTGTTCGTCATTAATTGATTCACATTATACGAAATTTGTTCTCCACAACGATACTTCCGTCATTGAGAATATGCTAGATTCAGTAACAGAATGTGCACAGGTCATGAAAGGAGTAGAAGATATTGAGCCATTCTTGTTAATGACTTACTCTAAGACGTCCTTTGAACCCGCTCCTGACACGATTAACAGATGGCGTACAGAAACTGTCGTGTTTGAATAGTATAATTGTTTAATTTCAATACATTTTGTTTTGTACATTTATTCATAATGTTATAATTAATAATATACAAAATATTAAATCTGAAAATTATAATCATTTTCTTAATTATCGACGATAATTTATCATTTGTTTGTACATACGCTTCTATCATATAAAAAACAGCATATTATTATTATGTTTCAATTTCAATCTGTAGAGGCGTTAAAAATCAGATATTAGTATAAAAACTATTTTTACAAGTATTTCAACTTGTCATGTTACTTGAACTTGAAACTGTTTTTCTAAAAATTTAAAATAAAATATGGACATTTGTTATGTATAAAGGCGGTAGACTGAATGAAACTTTTCATAACTTCTGAACAATTGTTTGAGTAGCTGAGCAGTATTTTGCTAGCGTGGCGTGGGGATTGGGGATAGGAGAAATTTTGTTTGTACATTTTCACTATAGGCTATAGGTGATAGGCAATAGGCACTCACGGGACGTGAGTCACGGCATGGCCATGGCTCATGGGAATGAAAACAAAATATCACCTGTATTCTGTCAGATCTCTGGTTGCAGACTCTTGAGTCAAGAGTTCTTGATTTCTCATACAGTCCATAGTCCAAGTCCAACCCAAGCAGGCTGTAAATACGTGTGTAATGTGTGTAGAGTGTAGAAACAAACTTACAGTGAAGTTAAAGATTCATTTGACAGTCAATAATTTTTTTTTTACTTTTCGAAAGTGTTCTAACACGAAAGAGTCATTCGAATTAAAACTCGCTGTCCTGTAACTAGAAACATGCAGTCCCTCAAATGTTCTATACCGGTTATTTGTAGACTGGCTACAAATGGCTGTGCTTTTAGAGGTGTACAATCGCGGTTGATTTCTAATGTTTCAATTATAGGAGGAGGACAAATGGGATCTGGCATTGCTCAGGTTTAAAAAAAAAAATTTATTTATTTCATTGACCGGTAAATTGACTTTGCAACATTTCAATTTCCCTTATTTTCGGGCACAGGTCGCTGCAGGAGCCGGCAACAACGTTAACCTAATAGATATTAACCAGGACGTTCTTGACAAGGCAAAAGCTGGCATCACAAAAAGTCTTGAACGTGTAGCGAAAAATAAATTTAAGGTATAATTCTTGTCTACGCACTCGTATTATGTCTAATTATGTTAATCATACAAAATATAGACGTAATAATTCTTCTTTAAATGTATATTTAGGAGGACCCATCAAAGGGGCCAGATTTTGTGAAGTCGGTCTTACAGAAAATAAATTTCACTACAGACATGGCGGCTGCTGTGAAATCGTCCGAGTTAGTAGTGGAAGCTGTTGTGGAAAATTTGGATCTGAAGAGAAAATTATTCAAAGATTTGGAAGCCGTGAGTAGTCCAAAGATGACAATTCAAATTCGCATTTTAATCGCCATCCAAAATAATATCTTAAAAATATTTGTATGCATACTTTAATCCTTTAATGTAGGCAACACCCGCTTCCACCATTCTAGCATCAAATACGTCATCTTTGCAAATTACCGACATAGCAGTTAACTCTGGAAGGAAGGAAAAATTTGCAGGACTGCATTTTTTCAATCCAGTACCCATGATGAAGCTTGTTGAGGTGATCAGTACTTCAACCACCTCCAAGGACACATATGAACAGCTTATGAAGTGGTCAAAGGATTTAGGAAAAGTGCCTGTTACGTGCAAAGACACACCGGGATTTATTGTTAACAGATTGTTAGTACCAAATTTACTACAAGCCATCGTGATGGTGGAGCGAGGTAAAAAATATGAAGTTTGAAGCAAAAAAAAGTCGACAAAATTTGCTAATTTCTTGTTTTCATTTACTTATTGTTTAATTTTTATTCATAGGTGATGCTGACAAAAAAGATGTGGACACTGCAATGAAATTGGGTGCAGGATATCCGATGTATGTATATATTTTACACATTTATACAATTGATTATGTCTTGGACTTATAATATTTGATTTTATAGTTAACCGTATCAAATTTTTGTTACAGGGGTCCTTTTGAGCTAGCTGATTTTGTAGGACTTGATGTGATATTATTTATTGTTGAAGGTATGCTACACACAAAGTTTTTTACGTAAAAGGAAGAAGTGTGTAGTATTCATAACGCAAGTAAAATAATTTTGTTCTATTTTTCATTCATAGGCTGGGTCAAAAACTTTCCAAAAGAACCTGGTTTTATTGTTCCTGCCTCTTTGAAGAAACTTGTTAGCGAAGGTAAACTAGGAAGAAAAAGTGGAGAAGGATTCTACAAATACTAAAATAGGAGAAAGAGATAGCATGACCCATGACCAGTGATAAATTCAAGCTATTTTGGTAAACTGGATAATATTCCCCCTTTCCTCAACAAATCATTGTACGTTTTTCATGAAAACATGGCCAATGTCGGCGTTGATATATCTCCTCATTTCTTGCGTTATATAATCTAATGTATTGTAAATATAGTCATTAAAATTACAACTGTTTTCCACAAGCTCTTTACCGATGATACATATTATAAATGTGTGATTGTTTTACAATAATTAAATTAATTTGTAATGCAAGAAAGCCCCAATTCAACACAATATATAGCATTATTTGAACTCAAAATTTAGATATTTGCGTCGGATAAAAAAATTACCCATGTCGGAAAAATATCACTCAAAGTAATCAGTTTGGTTATTTTCTTCTCTGAGAAACATATTTTGTAGTTGTGCTGCTGCTGCACAAATATCGAATTCGTCATCATCATCTTCAAAAACTATGTGCCGATCATCCAAAATTTCATAATTTGTTGAAAGTTTGTCACAGCTGCCCATTGACATAGCTAAAAAAACGTGAAATAATATATCCATTAGTAAACTTCAAAACTTTTCAAAACACAAGTAAATAACTGGGGAATATATGTCATTATCATTAGGATAAATAAGTATGTACCGTATAAATTTTCAGAGGCCGACAAGAGAAAGCTCGGCACAGTTTGAACTGGCCTACTTGTAATTTTTTCAAGCTCTGCCAGACAAGCTGAAGATCCCCAATCAACACAAGGTAGGGAAAATTCTTGATTTTCTTCAACTGAGATTAAAGGAACGTTTTCCATCTGGATGGCTTCATTCTCTTGTGCATACGACCCGACATGGTTATTTAGAGGCTCTTCTAATATCGCTGGGAGTTTCACACTTTTTACTATCTTTGCTTCGGGAACACTATACGGAATAGAGCCGATAACGACGGGTGTGCAAATTTTCAAATCAGTCCACCTTTCCATGACCAATTTAATCTGTAGCACGTTCAAATTAAAAAAAATAATTAGGTAATTGTAATCAACCACATATGTAATCATCATTACAATGGAGATGCAGTAAATACAAAAAAATCCACTTTAATCCCGTGCTTACCCATCATTTAAATATGCATATAGTGGATGGAAGGAACTAAAAAATACAATCATAATTTTAATTAAATTCACCTCCAAATAATATTGTAACTCCATGATTTTACATCCTGTCAATGGATTTGGGGGTACATCCGGTATCTGGAAGTGATTTTGCCAAACCAAATATCCTTTCATTTCTATGGATGGTCCCATTAGCTGCATAACTTTGTCCGCCTGCGACTTTTTCTCGTTTCCAACTTTATATGTAACATGCTACAAATGAAAAATGTTAATAATTTACAATAAATGCTATTTTTCATCAAATCAAAGATTCTGTAAAAAAAAAATGTTTGTAGCTCACACTTCGCAAGGATATTATAACCGAACTGATTTTTATGCTAGCACCATTTCTAATTTCCACCCCAAACTGTAAATATTCTCCTGGCACAAATCCAGCCTTGGAAAGCAAAAAGTTTACCACTAATGGCCCATTCTGACAGAGCAGTAATCCTACGTGCTTTTCCCTGAAAATTTTCACGGGTTCACCAGCTTTCGGCGAAAGGTCCTTTAGGTCCACTAGACCCCTTATCTCAACTTGCATTATGAAACTGTGATCATCTTTCCATGACCTTTGTATCGTTGCCTCCAAGGTGTATTTGACGTGCCCATGTTCGCCTTCAAATGAGGACGGAATGTTTGGGGGAAGTTGTATGGAAAAGCAATAATCATGACGTCCAGGCTCCAACAATTGTTCCCTCCCATCCTCTGTTAAATGGAACAAAGTAAATTGATGAACGCCATGTTGTATCGTAAAAATTAATAGTACAAGTTCTAATTGGATAAAATCAATCAACTCTAATATCTTACCTCTGCTAAATATAGTTGTTCTCGAATCTACGTACACTTCGGATTCTGTGTATACATTGTGACTATGACTGTACTTTTTTAGACTGCTAATTCCACCTTCCCAAGATACGTGCCCTTTACCCAGAAACCGTATAGCGATACCTGATTTAAACAGCAAAATTAAATACATATTACAGAAGCTTATTTCCAAAAACACAAAGATATATAGTTAAAGTCGTCTCTCAACTCACCTTTCACAGCTTTCTCTTTATGAAGAACCAGCACAATTCTACCCGTGATTACTTGACCCGCTATAAAACGCGTAGACGCTTGGTCCAAAGTTATCTCGAACACTTGTGGGTACATCACTAGCAATAAGAATATTTACTAAACCAGTGTACCCTTTAATCTTAAGAAATCATGTGTAAAAATGTACATTCGCAATAAAAATCATAACCGTTGTATTTTTTTTTATTGGGAATGGATATTATAGGTATTATGCTCTTTCCTTGTAGTCACCTCAAGAAACTAAAAATAATCTTAATAGATCCCTACTCAGGAAAAGCATTGTGGATTCTTTGAGAAAAACAACTATTTTTGGCTACCTATATATAGATTTCGCAACCCACAGAAAATTTAAAATAGAGGAATCCTTCCACATGGTAATCATAGCCAATATATACTGCTGCGGATACAAAGTGCGGATAGGAAAGAGCAAAGGTACATATAGGATTCAGCTCTCCACCATCCTCCACAGGCTTCATCATCATCACCGTTTGTTGTCCGTGTATCGATCAATTTCCACAAAAGGAAAGTTCTACTGGATGCTCCATAACTTGCATACATTTCACTGGAGAAAGAAGAGAAAGATTTCAAGAAACATGAATACTACACGCCACTCGTATTACAGCATATTGTGGGCATGAAATACATACTCTCTACAGAGTATTCTTTCTTATTACATGCTGTATGTGACTCCTCTTTGTTTACGAATGTATCACTGCAGCATAGCCCCAAGTTAAAGTCGACTTTCTGGATTTTTGGTGGATTTGGATTTGCTGATTTCCATTTTTCATCCTTTGAAAAATAAAAATCTGAGAATTTATGGAGCGCTCACTTGTCTTCTTTTCATGTTTATATGAAGTGGAAGCGTAGTTAACTTTTTACTTTAGAGGGAATAGACCGGATACCAGATATACTTAGTGGGTACATATTATCATGTATATAGTAACTCTATTCTAATATTCAATAATAATAATACCTCTTCAAAAGTAGACTTCCCAAAATCCATGTCATCATCATCTTATTCATATTCTGCCCTCATACCTAATATATTGTCCTGTATTTTTCATATCATCTTCAAGTTTACAATATGATATCAAAATGGATACATATATTATTAAAAAATGTGTATTTTTATTCCATTATGCAATACTACACAAAACTTGTCCAATTCTGTTGTGCGCTAACCTGACACAGATCCATCGGGGATAGGTATACGGTATACATAATATTAAAGCTACATATATGTATATTACTTACACAATGATGCATGACACATATAAATAACTTTCTTAGAATTCACAGCCGATTCTTACGGTGTTCTTGGGGTGTTGAGAAAGAAGTGGCCATATTGCAATGACGTCAAGCAAAATGTCATGAATTTGTATGCATACCTACATGCATTGCAACAGAAGTTGTACGTTGTACTGCTAATGCCCACCTCGAAATATTAATTACATACGCAGTAAAACTTTTGAAGATGTGTGGTAGGATAAATTTATATATTTTCTTTAGCTTGAAAAATCCACACCTAGATATCTGGTTTAACAAGTTTTTAGGATTAGCAAAATATTATTCGACAACATTATTTTAAGTTTCGGTTCCCTAGTAGAGCTCTCTTCTTTCAACCTTTACATGAGCTCTGCTTAATTTTTTTTTTTGACCGGGTTGATTCGATTTGATATTTGACTTAACTTAATTAAGACAATATACACCTCTTATGCATGTTAATGTATTAGGTTATTACATATAGCATGAAGCCTAAAAATATGTAGTAGCAGTAGTTCATGGTACGGTATTATTTTCAATTATTATCATACAAAACACAAATTGTTTTGTTATGTACTGCTATCAAGTTATCGTCATCTGTCGATAACACCAAATTGCATGCAAGAACTTTGCAGTTTAGTTTCACCAATGTTGCAATTATACGGTCATTAAATAGTAGAAATGAAAAAAGCGCACTATGTATATTTTTTATTGCAGCGTTTTTGAATAAGCGCAGCAGAATTAGTATGCATATATGAATATTTTATGCGAAAAGATTTTACGATAAGCATTATGCCTTCAAAAAAAATGAAATGATGAGATGATTTGATACGGCAATGATTCGTCAGTGTTTTATGTTTCTGATTGAAACATTGATGCATTTTTATTAACGAAGAAGGGTAAAGTATCAAAAATCTGTCTGCAATATTATTATAATATTATCTATTCAAGTCGTTAATAAAAATAAGAGAGAGTATATAATATACTATATGTATACGTATGGATGGATGTGCACCAAATTAAATTGCATAATGAATGGTTGTAGTAGGATTATTTTTAATGCATATCACGAAAACTGCATGCATACAGAATTTTATATACATATACCCACCCTTTTGGTATAGGTCCGGTCTTCTTGCTTTAAGAAGATGCTTTAATTTAAATAAAAAAATTAAAGCTAAGCATCTTACTTTTCGTCTTCACTCAAGCTTTCATTCTTTAACTCTAAACAAGTGGCTTGTGCAAACTTACATATATGCACACGTAATAAATTGTTTTACAAAAGTGTAGCATTTTTTAAATCTTTTATTTTTTGCTTTGCCTGTAATAAGTGCACACAACATAAAAAGCTACAATAGAAAATGAATAGACGTATGCATATTATTTCAATTATGTGTTAGTTATGTTGTGGTTATTGTTGTGTTTGTATATACATATATATGTATTGTGAGTGGAGCCCTTGTTGAAAGAATTATTATTATAAAGCGAATGAAAAGAAATAAAAAACACAAGTTAAGAAGTTAGTACCGTTCCACATCGGTGAATATCATCGTTATTGTTGCCATTTTCCCTTCGTCTCTCTCTCTGAAAGCTCTTCTCTTTTCTCACTTGCACGCATAGAATTATCATATATCTCTCTCTTGAAAAAGGGAAAAGACGATTGATGATAGCCACGCCGAGAAGTTGATAGAATTACTCATTCACGCTTTTGCTACTGCAACTAACTGTCAGTTTGTTGGTTCTGCAAGGAAAAGTCATAAAAAAGTGCTAAATTTTAGAAGTTGGTTTTTAATACAATGGTGTAGTGTTTTGTGGCGCTAAGTTAGTAATTACATGTCATAATAATAACCGTCAAAATAAACGCATTACAAGAATGCGAGAAAAAATCTTTATAGCAAGTTTGAAGTTTTATTTTTAACTTGTCCTATTTTTAATGCATTTGAAGATTGTGAGACATTTGAATGAAATAGCTAAGCAAATTGTTTTAAATTGTTTTCCGATATAAACAGGCTTGTGTCATGCTCACATAGTTTTAACAACCACTAAAATGACTGTTTGTAATCGTGCTGATGTTATGCAAATTAAAGTTCCATCTGTCATACAAGTTGGTACGTGCGTATTCTTGTGAAGTGACAATAAAGGATATTTTCCGGATTAATATTTCATAATGTGCTGCTGCTTTTCTCAACGAACCTTCACATATTTCTTGGCGTTTACACATTTGGTAAGTGCGCATTCGCTTTTGCTGGATAATCCCTTTTCGTTTTTCGTGTGCTAATTTTGATGAGATACCGAGTGGTAAAGGCATGACATTTCATGTTTAGAAAGGAATTTACATTTCAGCATAGTTAAAAATTTTAAGTGGACTTTATTTAGCAAATTAATTTTAAGCCTGGATTACTTTTACGATGTTTGATGCCAGGAAGAAGGTTGTTAGTAGATTTCAATGGAGGCACGATTTCGTCGTTTTTATTTATTGCGTAGCTTATAATGTCATATAAAATACATTTGTGCGACCATGCCGTTTATCTTATTACCCCGAAGTTGGCTATTTCGATAGCGCACTACCCAACAACCTTATAGCCCTGTGATATGCATCCCTATTGTGAATTTTTTGCAAAATGTACAAAAAAAGTGCTATGCAAAAAGTATTGCTTCAAGAAAACAACAGCCACACAAAACAATCAACAGTCTCGACGCTACCTTTACAATGCATGAACTATTTTTAGACAATCAATTCCAAGTAAAACTTCAATGAAATATCTTTGTTTGATATTACAGTTTTTCGCCGTGGTCTTCCTGTCCGTGATAGGGATTGAAGCCGTGATATTTTACAAGTCTGAGCCATTATATGGCTGGTCATCCGACATATCTACTAGCCTGGTATGTTATCTACACAGTTTTGTTTTTTGTTGTATGTAGCCAATAGCATTAAGAAATTGGTTTGGGTCACGAATTTAATGCGATAATAACATTGCTAATGTGCTATTGAAGCACGGTGCAATAACACATACAAAAAACTTTACAAATAAATTATAAAAATTTGCAATCCATTCTTTTAAATGTTACAGATAAACGACAGCCTAGATCTGTATATACTCACGGGCTATGGCTTCCTCTATCTCGCCAGTGCTCTTATCATCTTTCATGGGATTCATAAGGTTAGTTTTTGCCTTGTTATTACGCAGCTGCACAACGTTCAAGACCCACTACTCACTTTCAAGATGTTTGTCAGTTTTCTGCGAAACTATTAGATATAGGACTGTTCTACGTATACCTATGTACTAATGTGTGACTCATTCGATTGTGATCAAACGCAAAGTATATTAGTCATGTAGAATGTCACATATATTGTCATCTCCATTCGTTCAAACCACCTACCCCGAAGATGCGTGATTTATATCAAATTGAAATCTCAACATGCAAAAAAACCCATTACAATTAGACTATACCCAATATGTACTGTCATTTTAGGGAGCTTGGTACTTTATAAATGCATTTGACATTTATCCTACAGGAATTTTCCATTCCACTTTAATGATGAATATTACGGATAACTTACAGTTTAACAATTACCCTGAATTACAATTTATACATCAACTTATAATTAGCTACTTATTATTAAAATGTCTAAACACTGAAATAGTGGCAACAAAAAAAGAAATAGTGAGCTGTGTATTCACGACTATTTCCCTTATATTCGGAAATACGAATTAAAATTTACATGAAGTACAATAAATGCTGTAATATGTTATCAATTATAATTTCTCATCTATTTTCCAGGAATACGTCTCTGTTATTAAATGGATGACTCTCATTTTCTTCGTTTTGCAATGCTGCTCTGTCGGAATGCTAAAGTCAATGCTGGAGAGACACCACGAGACGAGAGGCTCATCTTTCCTGGATTCACTGGAGACCATGTTTAGCTCCAGTCTGACTGTATTTTTTATCGTTGTTCAGTTGTTCCACAGTATGATCTACTTAATTGACCTCGTTCTTTACACCTGTTTGGTGTCGAGAGCAAAGTTAGTGGTTCATAAAATAGTGTATGTCTAGTGAAATGCTTTTTAAATAAGTTTTTTCTCCTTTACAAGTATCAATTCCAAAGCAAAAAGTTACGTGTAAGCAAGATACACATTACACACACCATTGCAATATTATATATGATCATTCTTCTCTGTATGGTTTGCTCGTTTAGAAAGCAAGATTTTTGTGTAAGGCAATTTAACATGAAAATAGTGTAGTTATGCATTTATGCGTAAATGCACACAAGTGAAAAGGAAATGAAAATCATTCGTACATATTCAACATTATACTTTTTTGTAAGATACTTGGTTAGTAGGTTCAGCACAAATGAATGTGCATTTTTCATTTTATATTTTTACTCAGGCGTATTATCGTGTATTATAATACATTTTAACCTACTGTTTATTTATTTACTAGTTGTTATTAAAAATAATATGTATATTTGTTATAGTGCCTTTTGTTACAAACTTTGTTTTAGTTTAGAAAAAAGTCAAATCTTTTCTTAAACGATGAACGATGCAATAATAATAAAAATATAAAATTTAGTTTGTACATGTGTATGAATTTTTAGAATAATTATCTTTTGTTAAAGCATGTGTACTATTATTATTCAAGAGCAATTTTCATTGTGATTACTTTTTAATTAGGACTTTTGCCGGCGTTTGTTTAGCATTTTGCAACAATCGACTTCTTTGCAGGCCGTCTGATGTCGTGGGAAATTTTACCAACAAAACCAGTGTTCCACTCTTTGTCTGCTGACATTGTATACTACATTTAGTATTTATGTATATATGGCTGTATATATGTGTCATGCAAACTTTTAACGAGCACATGCGCCAAGCCTATTAGCTACATAGGTATCTATGTACATAAATGCGATGCATTCATTATTATAAGAAAAAAGCAATGGCTACATTATGTTTTTTTATTACGACAGCCGCACTTTCCCGCATCTTTACACAACATAAAAATACATATATTTTTATAAACCTCATAATTTCATTTTTAAGAGAACAAACCACTTTCATTGTTTGTCTGTCGGGTAAGTCCCGTTTCCGACAAAAACATAATAATCCGTACACACATTTTTTTTAGTAAAATTTTATACGCAAACTATCTTTACTACTGACACACCAACTTAATGCACATGCTAATTGTAAGTAGGTAAAATATTGTGCATAATTCATAAAAAAAATACGGTTGATAATGTTTCTAATGTAGTACTAAAGTTGTTATAAACTGATAATTTTTATTATATTAATTTTCTTTCTCTTTTTTCATAATTATATATTTTTTAAAAATAATTTCTCATGGCTTATGACCTAGGTGTGTACTTTACTTTTACTCAGCATAATAACCTAATTACTAGGTACATAGAAAAAATACCACATACCTATTACAATTCCCAGTTTCCTGTTTTGAGTATAACTGTCGTCGGCCCAGTCGGTAATTTCAGACTGACTGGTGATAAGGATATTGACGTTCATACAATGTTAGATGTCGAAAATGAGTTGATTTAACCCAATTCCCGGTTTTGAGAATGTAGATTAATTTAACTGATTATAAATTTTATAGCGCACGTGTACATATTAATTCAACTTGCATAATTGCATCCCAACTCTCGACGAATACGAAACAATGAGACATATACATAGTTTGTCATTTTATGAAAATATTAGCACAAGGAACAATGTATTATCTTTTTGTCACTCAGCACGTTTTCGCCAGACTTATTGGCTTGTCAGATAAGCGATTTGTGGTATTTTTTTTATAAGCTTGGTGCGAATTTTTAATCTGTTCATTCCCACTGGAATCGGAATTTTTGTTTGATTTGGGTCTTGTTGTGGTTTTCGAAATGTATGTAAGCGTCATTTTCGACATTACGTGGTGTTATTAGTTGATTAGGTTAATTTAAACGAAAGACGAGTTGAGTCCAGTCAGAGATCAAACGTAATCATCAGAGCAGCATAATATAATGGTTATATGCGCGGATTTGGGGGAAAAATAGCACTTTATCAATTGTTTGGGTAATCAGGCTTAAGTGGAACAGTCATAACATGGGAAAAACTAACAATAGGCTCCTTATCAGTCAAATGCACAAAGGCTCAAACGTTATTTGTGCAGTTATGTCAAAATGTTTGCTGTACATTTTTTTTCAGTGTTCTAATGAAATAAAGTCAGTAGGGCATGTCTCCATTTTAAGCGTCATCTATATAGCCCATCGTCAATAGTAAATTGGTTGTTGTATCAAAGTCACATAGCATTCCATTTTACGCATTTACTTTATTTATATTTCTACATCCTTTCTCCAGCTTATTAAGATTTCATAAATTAAAATAGTTACGCATATACAAAGTCAAAATAGTACCTGTTATGCACTTCTGAATTCTCTTTCTCTACTCACGCGGATAAAATTGAAAATCGTAATGCTCAATTCTCCTCGATCTTAAAGGACCCATCCCTTTTCTTGTGAGTCAGAAAGGTTACTTGTACCTACCCTCCTTATTACTCTCGTGCACAAGTGCACATAAAATCTGAGGAAAAATCAGTTGCGTGCGTGTGTGGCATCTTATACATGGGTTTCAAAAGATGTAATGAAAAAAATGTAAGATGCTGCTTGAGTCGTCTGTGCGTGCAGATATGTGAAATGCATGTAATCGGGTACATTTTTTTCTCCTCACTACTAATGCAATGCCAGTTAAAGCAAATAACTATCGCATCACATCTTCTACAATATACACAAGACATCACACAGCACCACATCACACTGGCTAAAGTGTAGACGTCGTAGCTTGTGCTAAGGTCTTCTATCTCTTCAACAACCTGCTCCTTACTTCCAGTCACAATAGCTGGTTCCGTTCAGTCGCATTTTGGCTGTGGAGAGAGGAAGGGATACAGCGTCTCAGAGATTCTTCCTCACACATCATATTATCACATATAGCTTTTTCTCAAACATCATTCTTTGAGCGGATAAAAAAATATATTATCCGGGAAACATTTCTCCGCACACGTGTTTACATTTACACAGTTTTTTAAGCCGTGTTTAATTTCACAAGAAATATTTGGCTGCATTTTAAAATAATAATAAAAATATCTAAAAACTATTATCCAAAAACATTTTTTTCAACTTTTCAGGATACGTCAAACTGAAAAGTATTAGTTTTAAAAAAGTGCCATAACGTACCAATGTATCCTCATCTTATCATTTGGAATTTTTTACGAGTCACGACAACATTTTATTACTTCTAAATCCCTGAGCGTATCAGATTAGGCATGGCACAGGATACACAAACCTAAACTGTACTGCACATTCATGTTTGGGTAGTTTTTAAGTGAAAAGCATTTGTTGTTAAACTTTATCCGATTACTACACTCTGGAAAGATATGGAACGATAAGTGATGCATTAGTGAGTCAACCTTTTCCCAAATTCTCAATATTTGTACACTCGTGTAATCTCCAGTGACATTCCAAGATTGTCCGGTTCTTATCACAAAGGTTGTCGTCATTTCATCTCTGGATGCAAATGCTCGTTTACAGTGAGTTGACCATTCTAAGTGCAGTGTATCTGTATATTATATGCTTGTAATCAGCATTGGTGTTATAGTTCAGTTAGCTGACGACATGATGACACCCGTATCTTTCAAAAGTTCATTGTTTTCAAAAAGCATTATTTGCTTGCACTGATAAAAAGCATTAAAAGGAAAAACAAACTTTCATGTTCATTCCAGACTTGATGGGATATGTCAGTGTAGATACTATAGAGCAAATCCAAACATACATTCGTATATGAACTTTTTCATCATCGTCATCATAATAATCAGTGTTGGATTTTTGGGTTTAGACAGTAAATATAACTTTGATGATTGCAACAGGAGCATATTATACACATAGGTAACCTATGTATGTTTTATTTGTGACATGTAAAACGTTTATGACTTGAACCATCAACTGGAAGGAAAAATATATAGAACAGTAGTAACCCTTATTAGTTGAAAGAAAGATTCAAGGAAGAACTACTTTGGAAATCCAATATCTCTTTTGAAGTAATCTACTGCAAAGCCAAAACGAGCTGACGTAAGTCATGATGACAATGATTGGATTTTCTTTGCATTGTAAGAGTTTTGGGGCAATACTTTACTGACTGGTGATATACTCAATACAAAGGGATGGATTGGATAATGGTTTGAGTCACTAAACACACAGCTACCGCTACTTATTGTAAGTCGATCTTAACGAACATTTCGGTTCATGTTATGACCATGCTTGTTTGCATTGTTTATCTCCGCCCATTTTTGTTTTTATGAATTTTTTTGTTCCGTATTTTTTCCATAACTGGTTTACAATATGTCCGTAAATGTTCAGTGTAGGTATATACATATAGATAATTTTATACGACATATGACATCAGACATAGTAAAAGCGAAAACCGATAATTATACAAATGCAACTCATCCATCTTTAACAGTCACAGCCTTTTGTCTTCCGTAAAATCCTTTTGACTTACGGTACATTGGGCACACACGAAGTCAATTTATTTAAAAATCAGGAAAACAACTTTGAAACCCAAGTCATAATATTCCCTTTGACCGTGTTTAAATCTATTTTGTACAAAAAAGGAATGTATGAGTAACAGGGCTGGCTGGTAGGTATTGTAATAGGACACTTTGTACCTCATTATTTTTGTCCAATTTCTTACTCATTTATCGTAACATGCATTATTATTATTATTGTTATTATGCACTTTGAGGATATGTACGTGTATTTTCCTAGCAGTCTTTTCCGTGAGGAATTATTATTTCACAAAAAGTGTATTTCATTCAAACAAAATCTCATTTTCTTGTTTTTATTTTATTTTTACATGTCAAACAACGCTCTAGGTGCCTACACACCGGCTTTTTTTTCGTTTTGGAGCTCGTATATCTCTCAAAAGCACTGCGTGAGTGCTGATGTTACCATTAAAATTTTTGGACTGACCAGATATGCGTCATGTGTAAGAATGAAGAATGGAATATAATATTATGTGATGAGATGACCAACCTCTGGGTATTCAGTCAGCTCCAGTAAAACCATACTACAAACAAATACAGCAACGTGTGTGTGCCACCGAAGTTGGAAGTGCTCTGTGAAACTCTGATCCCTACACAATATATATACACTCACATATATTGAAAACATTTTTGTGTTGATAAATTCTGTACTTGTACATATATAAAGATACCTGTAGAAACATGTACATATATATATTTTAAATTAGTGTATAATGCATAGTTTACGATATTAATCCATAAGTTCAGTCCCTTCACCTCATCGCGTTTTAAATCCACTTACCATAATAATATTATTCCGTCATCGTATCTCTTCAGGCTACAAGCAAGTCTGAACAACCGTGAATTTCCTGAAAAGTGCCATCGTTTGTAAAATCAGCATTTCATTAAAACGTGTTCACAAGAGGAAGGGTTGAATTGAAATAGTATAAATCAATACCATTTTCATGTAAATTACTCATACGTATATAACCTCACCACATTATCACTTCTCTACTGCAATCAATGTTACCACTTGAATCATTACTACCATCCATCCTAACATAAAAAAAAGTGCCATGAAGTTGGGAAAGCCGAAACGTTACACATGGTTCCGAAATGAAAGCGACACCTCCACCACGTCACCAACATCCTCAAGTACCTCCAGTAACAAGATCCAACAAAATAGTCATCCAGTCATAATCACAATGGCGAATTCCAACAGCCATCAGAGCAATCTAGTATCCTGGCTGCTGGTGCCAAAAGGGAGGAATTTTAGACACATATTAGCAACAGTATTGTGTGTAATTCTAGTGTATCACGTTACACTTTTGGCCATCCCAACAAACTCCCTTCCAACATCGTCATCCGCTGGTGCTGTAGAGGGTTTACCAGGCGCAGCTGCATTGACTCTGTGTGAATCGTGTGAAGATGATAGTGATGCAAGTAATCAAATTAGTCAACCGCAAAATGGTGTTAATAATAAGAATTACTTAGGAAAACATCGACTCCCAATTGTGGGAACAAGTGCAAAGACTGGATCACAAGAAGTAGTGAGCAAAAACAATCAAGATGAGCTTTTACCATCTCAGTCGAAAACAATAATGCAAGAACAAAGAGATGGTGATGATGGTAGTAGTAGTAGTAGTAGTAGTAGCAATAACGAATTTGCAGCAGCAGCAGAAGCACCACCACCGCAGCCGGTGGAAACATCTGGGAACAATTACAACTACTATTACACTGAGGAAATTAGTAATGGAAATAGAAGGAATCAAAACATTATTAATTATGACATTAATAGCGCTGGTGCGGATGGTGAGAATGAGGCCAACAACTCAAATAACAATAATAATAATAATGACAATCAAGCTGTGACCACAAAAAGTGGTGGTAGTAACGAGGATGGCAGTGGTTCCGCTAATCGGGATGAAATGGAGAGTAACGACAATGACTCCATCCGCAGTAGTAGCGTTGACAAATCAAAGCCATATTCTAGTGATAAGAAAAAGAGTACTAGACAATCTGAAAATAAGCGTGCAAGTAAAAAACTTCTCAATCTTCAGTACCAGAAAAGGAGGAGATTGTTGGACAGCATCTTTCTCAGCATCAAGTCCACCAAGCGATTTCATAAAACAAGACTTGAACCAGTTATTACCACGTGGTTCAACTTGGCAAAGGATCAGGTAAAAAAAATATGACCATGCGTTTTATTACGTTTTGCTTTCTTTTTTTACACTCATAATAACTCTTTTTTTTCAAAAATGCTTTTTTTATCATGTTTGTTTATGCATATCTGGAAGTAGTGGGGCATACCGCATCTAACAATGAGCGCCTTGTTGCTGTAACTAGTTTGCACGCATGTAAATACATGTAGGTATAATATACACACATTTTTCAATTACTAGACCATCACTAACTTTTTTCTAATCTGTCATGCACGACTGGCTAATTTGCGTGTAATTTTTACTCTTTCACTCTCAGAATCACGCTTGTGTATCTACTACTACACATGTACCAAGTACAAGCTACATGTGTAATAATAAAATCTTCATAAACATAATATTGTATAGGTATGCATCAATGCTTATCGACCCAACTGATGTGATTAAATGATGTTCATATTCATAAATTGTATTTTGTTTGAGCTTATTTTTAAACTATGATCATGATCCTCTTTTATTTACACTATTCATCTTATAAAATCCTGTGCATATCAATTTTTAAAAACTATAATGTTTGCTTTGCTCATCTCTTTATACAATGTAAAAACAACGATTATCAAAGGGGAATAGGTTTACCTAAGTGTTTCTTATATTATTATCAGGTACTTATAATACACAGATGCACAATGTACTCGACCGTGCTTTGTTACGTTACTAGATATTTTGTTATTACATCTATTAAAATGAAACTATACATTTTCTCTATATTTTTTATTCATGAAACGTTTTTTCGTAAGAAAAAATTAAATGAAGTTGTCAAAGGAAATGTAGCGTGCCTTTTTATTGCTACAGTAAAGTTGTCTGTCAAAATGGAGTTTTCATAATAATCATTGTTGCTGTTGTTGGCGCATAGGCATGAGTAGTTAAATTGGGTTTTGTGAGACCCAATTATGAACAAAATATTTTTGGAGTCTAATAATAATATTGTGTAATTTACTATCAATACGGAAGCATTGCATCAGTCTGAGTCCAATTGCTGCTATTGAACGTTTCTTCTTCTACAGACTTTATGGCTTCCAAAATCGTTTTTTATTATCAGAGTCATTGTATATATTTTTTGGAATAATGTTGGTATTGGTACTTACCTGGAATGGAATTTCCTTCAGAATTATATGGGTATTAGCTAGGTACCCACCAAAACTTCAGCAATAGCATTGCAACCTGTGAATATATCTTCAATTATTGTTATTTTACTCCTCGGAAATCTTTGACCAAGTCAAGCTTTTCCACCATTTTTATAACTGATACTTTTACCTTAATTGCATCTGTAAACTCCTTTCTTCAAAAAAAGGCGCTCCAATAAACTGCTAGACATATTTATACATACGAACACATGAATCATACACCAATTATAATCTTATGATAGCTTATAACTATTTACAATACCCCAATACACATTGGTAATCGGATTCTCATTTTTCAAAAGTCAAAAGCAGAAAGGTTAGATATATTATACTTATTTATGATTATACGACTACCATTGGCACTTGCCTTATTTCATTTCCAGCTTGCTGCATCAATAATAATAATAATTTTTAGCAGTGGCAATGATAATAAACACAAAGACCTTGGAGCAATAAATTCTTTTCCATCTTTTTTTACCTTATGTAGGAAATGATACCGACCTTCCACTTAATATTTTGATTGTTTTGTGAAGGGAAAAGGGAAACTCTTTTTTTTACCAACGTTCATTAAAAATAAATACATACTAGAGAAAGAGAGAGAGATATCATATATATTTTTTCTTCTAGCTGCTGCTATTAACATAATAACATTCTTAAATACAATGTGATGTATGTACGTTCAATTTAGTTTGACCTTAAAATATTCATAAAGTACTCTCAAAGGGATTTTCACTCCATTTGGAATTGTTTTGATTAGTATAAGGGTAAAAATCCAAAAGTTTGGATTTTGGTTTCGTTCGGTGATGATAAGAAGGGATGAAGGGCTTCTTATACTCTTCTTATTTGTGTTATTATTGTGGGGTTAGTTATTTTATTATTGTTATTACTTCATATACATGTACTTACACACATGATTCACGAAATCACATTCTTTCATAAACTGAACAATTATTATTATCTGTAAAAGTCCCTTAAGCCAGTAGTGTGTACTGTGTACCACCTTGAAACTGGGCTTTTCAGTAGAAAAAATATCAACTTTGCCTCGTTGTTTGGTTGATTTGGTTGTAAAAATGTTTTTTTTTTTTTTTGATGCAGTTGGAAATGATTACACGAAATGAGTAGAATAGTACACCGTAGGGGATTTTACAAGTTTTACAACATGCCTTTTTGCTCAAAAACAGTGAAGACAGATATATTAGACAAGACTCATATTTTTATGTGTGATTATTATAAAAGGGAAGAGATACGATTTTAAAGACCATTTCTTCGGAAAAAAGAAAAAAAGACAAGACCCTTTATTCCTTATTTTGAAGAAATGGGAGCAGCTCAAATTACAAGAGGGTACTAAACTGGTAAATAGTAGAAAGAAAAGAAAACACGCATATTAGGATCTGGGATACAGATTATATGTACCTACATTATTATATAGCTATAGCCCACTGAATGGTGAACACCATGATGCGTGAACACTGTTCAACTACTCTCTGAACATATTAAATTAGCGTAGAGAAGTTAGTTTACAAAATGAACGTTTTCCACTTGAATGCCCTTTACCATACACACACTGCCTACCAACTCAAGGGTAGATAGACTTTTTTTTCCTATTTACACTTGAAAAATGCGTGTGTGTTATATTGTTTTTGAGTTAGGGAATTTACCCCATATTGCCACCTTGCTGCACCAAAATGTAAAGGCTGATGAAGATTGTACAAGTCCTTGGGATGTTTATGTGTGTATTTATGACTACAAGATAGGGATTAGGGATGAAGTGGGGATAGGAAGATACTGTCGAAAATAATAACATTATTTTGGTTACGTTTTTTGTTGCAAGAAATCCAACAACTTTGTTGTTATATAAAACACATCTTGTTTTTGGAGAATTTTTGAATTGTTGATGAACTCTATTGAATTTCCGTGTTTCGATTCTAACAAGAATACCTAATATTACTTAAATAACAAAGATAAAAATAACGTACACACAAGTTGGAAAACAATGGCTTTGTTGGTTTGAAAAAATAAGTCAATTTGTCATCAAACCCACTAATATATTCCAACACAATTCTTTTGCTGCATTCTTTTAAATATATGCATTATAATGCTAGGTCTTATCTTGATGGAGATCATTTCATTGCTGCTGTGCAAGTATGGTTTATTATGGTTGAAGTGGCATTTATAAATAGGACGAGGCTTTATCGGTTAATCTTTGAGCTATTATACATTGTTTACTTTTGTCATAAAACCTTCTTTGCTGTACTGCATTTCAGGTTTGTTTATACAATATGCACCATACTTTCAACTTGAACAATACCTATAAATATTTTATTGCATCTCCGTGCCTTATTGTTGGATAAAGTCGGGAGATCAATAATATTTTTTATCTTGGGTCAATAAGTTTAGATACCGATAAAGCACCATCCCCAATCCCCATACCGTGCCGCCGAGAGTCAAGTGGAGTGGAGGGACAGCCATAAGTTACGCTGAGAATGTTTTTTGAAATGCATACCGTGTCGTCATCAACTCCGGCGACAAGCCGGTAAATACCAAAAAGATTTTGATGGAGACAGAAGGAGAAAGATGGGTTGTTGAAACAAAAAAAAATATGTCTTCAAGAGTCAGCCAAGAAATTCTTGTGCATATTTTGTGATATGGGATGAGGTTGAAAGATGGTGAAGCATAAGAAGAGAGACAAATGGTCGTAGTAGTTGTGTGCACGTACATGAAAATGAAATACGCATTGTCTTCTTTTTCTTTAAAGTTTTTTTCATAGCACTTTGTATTGTGGTGTGTGTACAATACGCATACAGAGATCTTGTCTTGTAGAAGAGATTTAATTTACGTCTGATGTTTTTTTGGACATTGAATAATGAGTTATCGAATAATAAATATGTACCTGCTTTGCTATTCTAGTCGTCCATGATTCATTATCAGGAAAGATATGCCCATTATATTCTTATAGACCGAAAAAAATAAACCAGCCAATGTATCTTGTTGGCGCTTCACGTACTACCATTGTTTGCTGTCCTGTGTAGTATAGAGAGAAAAGTTGTTTTGGTTAACTGCTTTCTTGACACTGAAATTTGTCACAAGGTATAAAAATCCATTTAGTCTCAGTTTTTACTTCTTGACCAGTCAGGAGTGCTAACAATCAAAAGTATACAGCATCTGTCCTGACTGCTGCTGCTGCAGCAGCAGCAGCATTGACTTCATGCCAAGTCTACACACGTACTAATTTAAATATGTCTTCTATCCTTCTTATGAAGATTGTTACTTTTGATGGGATGCGATTTTATTGCTACGTTTGTTTGATTGAGGCTACATTTATAAATATATATACCTTCTCTGATGATCTTTTTGTACATTCTGAAAAAAACAAAAAGATTAAAAATTCACGGTTTGCATTACATTGCATTGCACGTACAAAACTACATACAACATACATGTTTTTGTAAACACATTTGAATTTTCTTAGCATAATATTTATAGTGGCCGTAGCTTCTAAATATATATGTATAATATATACGTTTGTGCTATTCAAACCATTATTATTATTGTTGTATTAGAATTGATATCATCATCTTAATCCGTTTAATTTACGTTGACTAATGTTGATATTCTTAACACGGAGACAACCGGGTGACAACTCCAGCAATAAGTCATTCATCTTCTCTCATCCTTTTCAACTCCAGTCAGACTGATCACTTCCAGTCACTATTGAATTATTCATTGTTGATGAATGATGAGATGTCGTCTCTTTTATAAACACTACATACAAATACAAAACCTCTTTCAATCCTTTCCAGAGAATCAAAGTTGTAGTAGAACGCCGTGAAGAAGTTTGGCATATAATGAAAAAATCAGCCTCAGTGGAGATTCGTAGTATTGTAAGGCACAAAATTGTCGGAGTTGAATTTGAGACTCCGATGCTGATTTGTAGCTATTTTCAGAAGATACCTGTTTTGCGTGAGTAAAAGAAATTGATGAAGATGAATTATCGATGGGAAAATGCTGGTGAACACTGCAACGAATCTGTCTGCTCCTCCTCAGAAGCAACAAGTAGCTGATTCCTTGCTGGTAGTCCATATTATTATGAAAGAAATAGGTATAAGTTTTCCATGATCTGTCATGCGTTTTTTACTTTCAGTATTCAGGTTGCATGTTAAAAAGTAATATGGAATAATGTAATAATAATTCTTTGGCCAATACTATTATTATGCATGAAAGAAGAATTTTCCTGTGAAGATTTACAAGTAGCTCAAAATAGGCACGTAAGGATAATATTATGTTGTATGAATATCAATGCTTCCGCAGGCAAGTGAGAAACATTCATAGAAAATTAATCAGTTTATTCAGCTTCACTTTCTTCACCGATTCTGTGGTGTTTTTGACTGTTGGAATCATGACGGATGGTTCGTCATCAACTCTTAAGCCCATTTTGATATTGATTTTGATTGCATTATTGCCTATCTATTGTATAACACCACAAAACTTTATGAAACAATGAGCTGCAATTTATAAAAAGGGCAAAAAAGTAAGGTAAATAAATTTTTCACAAGCATTTTTCTCTCTGGAACAAAACCTTTTTATGATTTCGGAAAACATAATCGTAAGATTCATATTGAATAAATTTAGTAACAAATTTTAAAGTGCAAACATATATATTTTACCTTAAGTGAAGTCAAATTTAAATAACTTTTTTCCATTAGCTGGTTTATTGCATTTCGCTGTAACATGCTAATAAGCTTTTTAAGCGTATGAATTAGTAATGATGGTTAGGGCATATGGTCTGTTCAATGCATGTGATGTAATACTATTAAAGAGTATCTTTACGTCCAAGTAAAGGTTTTAAAAAGTCATTCGGTACCAATGTATGTATCCGCATTTAAAAAAAATACACCACTCTTACATAAAGGCAACTTCCACGCTACGAAGGAGGCAAGATCTTGTTGAAGTTTTAATATATGCGACTCATCATCATCATCATCATCATCATGATTGCTTAGAAAGAGGATTGATGATGCACTTTTTTGGACATGGCTATATAGTTTTGTTTGGTTGCAGCATGGCGATGATGATGAGTGAGCCACAAGCAAATGAATGCTTATATGTGCTTATGCATTATACATTATCCTATTTAACGAATGAAGCCGTTTAAAATACATTTTCAAAGAAGAAATGTATATTTATATGTTTCGATTTATTATTATTATTGTTATTATTATTGCGTGTAGCTTGTGTTGTTGATTCAATATATCTTATCTTTTTTTGCCTTGCCTGCTTTAAAAAGACTGTGATCTTTTATGTGGAGGCCTGAGAAGGAACAGAGATTTGTTTTAAGAATGTTATTATCTTTTACCGCTGCTGAAGAGTTTCTTTTGGTAGTATTTTCGTGTAGTAAAAATGCCTTTGGTCAAGGAGAAGGAAGGAAAAAAAAGATGAAGGAAAATTAAAGCGGGGTGAAAGAGATAATAGTATTCACTGTTATTAAGCCGTGTATTGCATAAATGCATATTAATAAGTAGCGTAGCTGTAGGTTCATGCGTTCATGAATGCGTCGGTTGTTGACTGATGATCATTGTCTATCAGACTTACTGCTAGTACACACGTACGACACTAATATATTCCAGCCCACCACCACCAGTTGTATATTTCCGAGCTTTTACAATCAGTTACACAACATAAAATGTAATTATTATTGTGCATTCAAATTCAAATACATAATGTAGACATGATATCTGAATATCAAGTTATTTTTAGTATTTTAATGCACGTAATATAAGACTCATACATGAAGTATATCTGTAATGTAATATGAAGACTTTTTGGAATAATATTATGACTACAATCATTTTGTCTAATGATCCATAAACCATTATCATAATGCGTGGAATAGCCCAATCTAATTTTTCAACAAAATCAAGTAACAAAATAAAACATGAATACAAAAATACATATTATATAATATTATAGCTGTAATAATCGAAGCTTAGATTTAAAATGAGCCATACAATATACTTATTATTATTACTATTCTGGATCTGGAATATTATGTAAATTCTTGTACGGTTATTTTCTTGCGTATCATTACTTATTTTTTTAACCATCTGATTTCTATTCGGACTAATCTGGTTGTTTTTAGCGTGAAAGAAAGGAAAATGGCAGTTTAATCTCATGAACTCCGACTGGGAGACAGATGCTACAAAAGAATTATCATTGTAGTACGTTATCTTGTGTAAATTGTTATATAATATGTATTTATGGAGTATAGTATAGTAAATAGTAATAAACTAATAACACATGCAACATCATCGTAAAAAAGGGCGAAACAGAAGCAAAAGTAGCAGCCGTTAATGTATTCACAGCAGATTCAATGTAGCTAGTGGTGTTGACTGGTGGTGGTGGTGCTAGGGAAGATGATGATGAGAATGATCATCGAAAGATGGGTTTTTATAAATGCACATCGTTTTGGTGTTTCTAAGATGCGAGGATGTTGATGTTAATGGGCATGTATTGGGTGGTATGTTTGTCTAAGGAATATAACATTACGCGCATGGTCGCATCTTAAGTGACTTTTTATTGGCATCTCATCATCATCATCATTACAATAGCCTTATACATACATATACACACACATGCATATACCAAGAAAGAAGCAGTTTTTTTTTCCTTTCATAATAATCAGTAATAATAATAATACTTGCATATGATATAATATACGCGCAAGTATAAAATGCTTATCTTATAATACATTGTAAATGTAGTAAAAGGATCAAACAACAGAGCGTAAAAGCGACAAACAAAAAAACACTAAAGTACAGTAGCTCAAAAGAGAGTAATAGCAATTTTTTAACCAATCTTATATACAATGTATGCACGGCCACCAAAAAAAGTTATTTCTGCATCAATAACCATACTGGATACTTTTTTCTTTTGATTTTCATCTTGCCACAATAGAAAATATACGGCAGCAGCAGACACAACAACAAAATCCATTCTTTGATGAGTCTTGACTTTCGGATGAAAGATTGAAAACAGTAGCAAGTAGGGGTCCATCATGCATCAAGTCAGTCGGAACATTGCATTTAGAAGATGTGTCTTCTGTCTAACCAGTTTCTTCATAATAAGTTGATTTTCTTCTATATATATATTTATTGTTCCAGCAGAGATGAAAAATAGCAGCAAGTAAAAATGCTCGTTTTACAACAAGTATGACAACAAAACTTTCTGCAGCATTCCGTTCCCTGTTTCTCAACAATAAATAATAATTGGGAAGGATTGCATGTATGCATGTAGGCACATTGTATAATATTATTGTATGTATTATGTATGCTGTGCTGTTGATGTATACAATCAGCAACAAAAAATAGTCATGAATTTTACTCAATTTTAAAGGTTTTCGTGTACGATTTTGATAGTAATAAAGTAAAAACTTACTATGAGCTTAATTACATTTCATCCTTTTCCATCCCCCATCTCACAAATGAGTATTTATTTGCGAAAAGGACCAAAAAGTTCTTTTTCCGCATGCAAAAGCCATGTATTTTAAAGTGAACAGGGTCATGAACCTGTGACATGAAATAATGGTATATTTTTATATCGTATACATAGGTACATATATCATTTATATACATGCATGTTTCTCTATATAGCTATTATATATACTACACACCAAGATACTCACGCAACGACATGCTTTGAAATAATTTTACCTGTGTTCGGTGTGCTATGCATGTAAGATAAATTGTAAAAACAAGTGTTGTTAAATTCAGTTTTTAAAGAGTTTTTTTTACATTAAAAAAGAAGAATTATACAATACAGGCATGTTAAAATATTCAGCATTAAATTAGAAATAATATTCGTGTTTTCATGTTTTTTCTGCAGCATTTAAATTTTTTTTCGAAATCTTGGAACCATGTACATATATATTTTTAGATGTATTTTGCAGTAGCTAAAAAGCAAGTTTAACTACTGCACTTAATGAATTTTGTCTTGTATTGTTGATGTGGCCAATGAACTTCTGTGTATGTGTACATGCTTTTGTGAGGATGATGGACGTTAATTATGCAATGAATTTTGATGAGAATATTTTAGCATTTTTTTGGGGAGAAAAATTGAGATTTGACAAGAATATAAAACCACTTCATGTTTTAGCTGACAACTATTATTGGCAAAGCTGAAATAAAATAGAAAATATTGTATTTCTCATTTCTTAAACCAAACATTGTAGACAATTAAGAGATGAGATGTTTATGACTCCCCATGGTACAAAACACAACATTCTGTAATATTCAACCATATTTATTTTAGCTGCAAAGAAAATGAGTCTTTTTCAAAAATCATTTTCTACAAATTTTTCCCAAATGGGCAACAAATGGTGCCTGGTGGACTCGAATTTCATTCATGACAACTTCAAGAACATTTTTTTGAACTTTGACATTTTTGTTAAGCCTACTGATCTTACGCATCAAGGCAGAGTATTAACCCTTTTCTACCCTTTACTATATTTTATGCATTATTGAATTGGAAAATATGAACTTGAGTGAAACATTTGGTACTATTTATTCTTTATATATATAGTTATCTTGAAGAAATTCTCAAGAATTATGACACTAAAGGATTAAGTTTTCTCAGTTTATGGAATTTTGTTTGCAGCCCACTTTTTTCACATGATTTATTTTTTGGTTCGATGCAAGGGCCCTTATTGTTTGCATTACAGCTTTGTATAGTATTCCGTCATTTTATGATAATCTTTGGTTTTTTATCTTTAACTGGAATCTCAAAAACTCTTTTTTTAAATTGTGAGAATCATAAATATGTCTTTTGAGCACATCTTTACATTCTTTATTTTGTCCATGGCTTTCAACAAACCAGTCGCTGTCACGCCCACACCTCAATTCTTATGTGAAGCAGAAGAGCCCTTTCTTCAATAAAAATGGGTCATCATATTGCTGTGACAGAGACTTGAAAACGTATCAATTATTGAGTGGTAAAAATTGTAATCCCGTGTGCAAGTTTTACTTTTTTTGTTATGTACAAAGTAAGGTGATATCAAATCGTCTGTGATCTCGTATTGCACACTTTTAGGAACTGACAATGCCAAGATGATATGCTATACTGGTGACTGGATATTTACGTCTCTTAAATATATATTTTTTTGCTGCATTCTGCATTTTAAACCTCCAAGTGAGTCGTTTGATACTTTCACCCTGTAAAATAAATTACTCAACCAAAAAAATACACACACACACAAGACATCATAAGCAGCAGAAGTTCTTTTTCCGTAACCATAACATTTGACAGTGCTTGTTGCCCCCTTGACAAGGTCTTTAACATGAAAGTTTTGTGTCGTAGTCTTCATCCATCCAACCCCTTTTTTATACTCCAGTCAAGTAGATCATTATCTAATGCACCCTCCCTGCACATGTCTAGCCCGTAAACTGTATCATGTTTCAAGGAACCTTACTTGCT